>JAFFST010055413.1:3295-16613 GCA_022414735.1 Noturus placidus
AGCATGGGGCACAAGGCGGGGTACACCCTGGACAGGGTGCCAGTCCATCGCAGGGCAGAATCACATACACTTCCCATTTAAACCAAATTTCTATTTTGTTCTCATACATCCACAAAACATTTGCCATTAGCTTTCTGGGTTGTCCAACTGCAAATTGCAGATGTGCAGCAATGTTCTTTTTTGAGAGCAGCAGCTTTGTCCTTGCAACCCTGTCATGAACACCATTGTTATTCAGTGTTCTGCTGATGGTGGACTCATGAACATTGAGGTGTGATGTGAGATTAGCTGACATGAGAGTAGTCTTTAGTTGCTTAAAAGTTACCCTGGGTTCCTTTCTGACCTCGCGGACTATCACACGTCATGCTCTTGGAGTGATCTTTGTTGGTCGACCACTCCTGTGTAAGGGTAACAATGGTCTTGAGTTTATGTTTATAGGCGTATTGTAGAATGTTTTACCATAAACAGCTGCAAAACTGGTGCTGTGACCGGCATGACAGACTTGCCCTCTAATGCCAGAGTAATCGCGCCGCCCACGGCTGATGGACCTCATTAGGCCGCCAGGGTCGGAGCACAATAAACATGTCAGTCACACTAACTCTTCCTGTCATTTGCTAATGGTCAGGGATATCCAGCCTGGCAGGTAGAGGATTCTCAAAGCCGAGCACCAACAGATCCATCACAGTGGGTCGAGCACAAAAGAGCTGCCAATGGTTGTGTCACACTGGTTCTTTCCTGTTCCCGCTCACTCAACAGGTAAAAGCCACAGTCCTGCCTCAGCTGGACAGATGCATCACCACTTGAAAGTACTTTCATACTCTAGCACGCTAATTGTTGCGTGCTTGTTCAGAAGAGTGTTTACCTATAAGGCTCCACAGAAAGTGTGACTTTATCCACTGAGCATTCCTCCGCCTTACTGATAAAAAAGATGACTGTTAGAGTTGAACAACACCCCTATTTCACTATTTGTATTATCACCAACGCTGATGTCTATGGTATTTCGACTTCTCATCTTGTTTCTCTGTGCTGTTTTACCAGGGTTTGTCAGGAGGCTCACTGCCTCAATGTTCTGCTTCTTGATAAAGCACACTGTAAACTGCTCCTCTGCTCTTCACAATGTTCCCGTCACTGAGGTGCTTCCTAGTGATATACGTTTTTATTTGCATTTATTTATTTTATTTTACAGGGTTCCTAAAGCGCTCTTAACTTAGCTTTCTGGTTGGAAAGCTTGTATTTGTTTATTTATTGAGGTTATTTACTGCTCTTGAATGGTCTAACAGTACCAAAATGCAAGAAAGTAGCAAAAAAGTTAAATAATTTGATTTTAAAGAAAAAAAAGAACAAAAATAAAAGATAAATCAGTAAATTCTTAAAAAGGAAGAATGTCAGACTGATTTTAGAACAGGAATGTGTAATATGTAGCTCATTAGAGAGCCAGTGCATGTGTATATTCAGAGTGACACTATAATTATAATAATAATGATCATATAATAATAAATATAATAATATGCAGTATTTATGTGTATACAGGCACAACTATACATGTGAGTCACATTATATACTGTATAATTTTGGTAAAATTTAAAAAAAATATATTTTTAAAAAATAAATAAAAATTATTGTAACAACCTTTTTAAATAAAGTTTAATATAGTCAAATGCATTCACAGCGCAATATTCAAGCCACATGCTAAACTATTCACTAGGTATGTTTTCTATATAATTTGCAATAATGAAAATATATAATGGAAAATAAATTAAAATGAAGAAGGGGTTATTGCAATATTGTAAATGTCGTTAAACATTTCATTGTTTGTTTGTTATGTTTCTTTCTTTTCTTCATTCATTCCTTCCTTCCTGTGGCCCAACGATTGCTTCCCCCGTATTATCCATCCATCCATCCATCCATCCATCCATCCATCCATCTTCTACCGCTTACTCCTTTATCAGGGTCACGGGGAACCTGGAGCCTATCCCAGGAAGCATGGGGCACAAGGCGGGGTACACCCTGGACAGGGTGCCAGTCCATCACAGGGAACAATCACATACACACTCACACACCCATTCATACACTACGGACATTTTGGACACGCCAATCAGCCTACCATGCATGTCTTTGGACTGGAGGAGGAAACCAGAGTACCCGGAGGAAACCCCCAACGCACGGGGAGAACATGCAAGCTCCACACACACAGGGCCCTGGCGGGACTCGAACCCCGAACCCTGGAGGTGTGAGGCGAACGTGATAACCACTAAGCTACCATGCGCCCCCCATATTATATCGTGCAAAAAATATAAATATAAAAGTAAGAAAACAAACAAAAAAACAGCTATGCTGAGCGATAAAAAATAAAACTCCTTTTGACCTTAAAAAATAACAAAAAAAAATAAACAACCACGACAATGCGTTTTGATTAAAAATCAAAAAAAAAAAAAAATACATAAATTATAGCGTTACATAATCCACGCAAAATGCACGTACCCGAGCTGAATTTCTTCCACTTATCTCCAGACTGCAACCCAAAAGTCTCTCAAAGAATTAACTCTTCCAGATTCATTATGTTAATTCAAGCAACAGTCGTAGACAATAACTGGGCAGAAAATGAAGCAGAACAGATTAATTACAGAAGAATGTGTGTTCATCAGTATTTCACACCAATAACTTAATTAAACAGTGATGAATCCTGCGGCCATTTGTTTTCTCTCTTTTTTTCCCTCTTTGCTGCACTGATTGAGGAGGATTTCTGCTTTTTTGTGTCTCTGACAATCTAACAAATCTCCAGGACGTGGGTTCAGACTGAAATCTATGAATACATGTATGAATCATTTTTTTGGACATATTTACTTATTTTACAACATTACTAGATGTATTGGCTTGCACAAGTTACCATCCAAATCATTCAGAATTTCGCAAAGTGACAAAATAAAACCTAAAGCCGTGAGTGTACCCATTCTGTGACCATTTGAATAAAGATTTAGTTAATGCATGCTGTATAAGTTTGTCTCGTGGCTCGGGTTTCATCTTCCTCCATATTTGCCTCAATAGTGAAAAGTTTTGCTTTTGAATGCAACGATCTTACAGCTTGGACGATCATTTTACAGCCTGGAGAATCATTTCTACAACACTACCGAGGTGTCAGAGTGTGGGCGAGCGCCTTTTTATAATTCAAACAGTCATTGAAACATGGAGTGGAAGAGAGAGGTTAGGTCCTCTTCCACCAGAACATCAAGTGTGACGCTGTTCTGTAATTCTGAGATTCGAAGAAAAGGTCAAAATGAGCCACATATTTTAAACAATACGCTGTAAATTTCAGGGTCGCGAGGGTCGCATGTTAAGTCTCGTGTGACATAACAGTTGCACAGTTTAGAGACTGCTTTGCTTAGCATGCCTTATCTGAATTGATTGCATGTATACTGATCTTCTAAGCAGTCTGGAGTCAGTGTGGAGAGATCCAGCAGACGCCCTCGGAATCTCTTCAGTCTTCTCCCTGCATGGATTTATTGACAGGATGCACAGGAGACACTGCCACCATTGCTTTTCTTTCTTTCTTTCTTTCTTTCTTTCTTTCTTTCTTTCTTTCTTTCTTTCTTTCTTTCTTTCTTCTTTTTGCAAATGTCTGAAAAACTCAGCATCATTAAAAATCAAGCCATCAATAATTCCACTTCGGTCATGAACAAGAACGATATCTGATCCGGTTATCCAACACATCGGGGATCTAATCAGGTCTGAACTAGAAGAACAAATCCGAG
Source organism: Noturus placidus (assembly GCA_022414735.1). Lineage (NCBI taxonomy): Eukaryota > Metazoa > Chordata > Actinopteri > Siluriformes > Ictaluridae > Noturus > Noturus placidus. The sequence continues at coordinate 7,042 of JAFFST010055413.1, forward strand.
AGCAACATCTGTGCAGATTTGAGTTTGTGGTCAGTATTAGTGACACCATCTACAGTAAAAATATCAGGAGTCAAAAATGTCATCAATAGCCGCTGATCAATGAAAATGATAATGATAATGAGTCCTTATTGATCATATATTCATTACAGCACAGTGAAAGTTATTTTTTCACCTACCCCCAGTATACCAGGAAGTTGGGGTCAGAGCACAGGGTCAGTCATGATACAGCACCCCTGGAGCAGAGAGGGTTAAGGGCCTTGCTCCAGGGACCAACAGTGGCAGCTCGGTAGTTCTGGGGCTTGAACACCCGACCTTTTGATCATTAACCCAGAGCCTTAACTGCCCCCAGCCACCTCTGCCCAAATGCATACATGGATCCAGAATGTTCAGTAAAATTAATGGAACACAAATATAGATCACATGACAGACAAATCAACATCAAGACAAAATGTTGTGTACAGACAGACAGACAGATCGAGATAGATAGATAGATAGATAGATAGATAGATAGATAGATAGATAGATAGATAGATAGATAGATAGATAGATAGATAGATAGATAGATAGACAGATAGACAGATAGAGATATAGATGGATGGATAGATAGAGCTGCAAATCATGCATTCATTCTAATATGGTATGATTCCTAAAGTTCATTCGCTCATTCACAGGCGCTTGTACAGCATACGCTCCACATAAACCAAATAAAAACACACATACTAATAAATATGCTGAAATCTTCTGATCATGAGATATGTATTTAACATGTGGAAGGTGACTCTAGTGTCAGCGCTTTGTAACACCCAGAGTTAAAACTCTAACTTAAACTAACTTGAAGTTTCCCAACACAGGCAAGTCTTCAAACCAGAAGCATTTATGCTTTGTGGTTTCTGCATGTATTTTTATTTCTTATTAACTTCAAGGATGTTTTACAAGGTTAAATGTAACTATAAATGGATAACAACTGTGACGTGTTGTTCATGAACAAAAACAAATATGGGATTGCTGACACAAACATTTCAGGACATGGTGGTTTAGGAAAATAATCAGCTTTGGGTTGAATCCCTCACTCATACTGTCCAATGAAAAGAAGAACCCAATCTCATGAATTTTGTGCGATTTCATGTCAATTTTATGCAATTTGCATGAAAGAGTGATCCAAACGCTAACACCTCCCCTAACCTAGGAAGTCAGGAGAATCAATACGAGCTGGGTATTAATATTAAACATGAAGCCAGGGGTAAATAATGGTTCACTGGTTTAAATTTAGGGCCAAAAGGCCAAACAGTGACAGCTTAGTGGTGCTGGGATTTGAACACATGACCTGCTGGTCACAAGGAATCTGTATACATTGGTGGAATGGTATGAAAACTTTATATTATGAGGAAAAAAAAAAAAAAAAAAAACAACCAAATACTATGTGTGGGCGGCTGTGGCTCAGTCGGTAGAGCGGGTTGTCCACTAATCGTAGGGTTGGTGGTTCGATTCCCAGCCCATATGACTCCACACGCCGAAGTGTCCTTGGGCAAGACACTGAACCCCAAGTTGCCCCAGATGGCAAGTTAGCACCTTGCATGGCCGCTCTGCTTCCATTGGTGTGTGAGTGTGTGTGTGAATGGATGAATGAGACACAGCTTTGGATAAAAGCGCTATATAAGTGCACCATTTACTATGTTACATCTGAGCAAATGATGTATAACAGTGTACGCTTATAGAAATGGTTATGTTAATTAATTAATTAATTAATTTATTTATTTATTTATTTATTTATTTATTTGTTTATTTCGCACGGTAAACCAAACAACCCAATCGTTTTTTTTTTATTATATTTCCTTCTTTCTTGTTTTCTGAGTCATTGTGCAAGCGATAAAAGATTCACTTTCCAATCAAGTAAGGATCCACTGGAAGCAGAACCCTACAACAAGCTCTCCTCTCTTTCAAACTGGACTCGTATAACTGAATTCCCTTCCAATCCTTTGCCTCACCAAACAACCCTTATTTATTTATTTATTTATTTTTATTTCGCAAGAGTGTGTGTTCCTCATTATACCTTCGTGAGTAATGGGCTTTTAGATGAAAAACTGCATTATACACCAGGAGCTGTATTACAGGAACATCCTAAGTATAAAATCTGTTTAGTAACCATGGCAACTACAACTTTAGGGCCTGGTTTACAGGAATAGCGATAACTATTCAATATTTTACCCACAGAAAATAATATTTCAGAAGCAGGCCGACTTGTGAAACTTCTTGACAAAAGTAACCCAAACAACATTAGCTTACTGACTAGCATAATAGCATGATTATTTTTAATGAAAGCTTAAAGAAAATGAATCATAATTAAGGATCAGATCTTTTTTTAAAAGCTTACTGATATTATAGGACATGTTTTGATTGACAACTCACAGCTTCCACAGATCACTACAAGCCAAAAGACCAATGGATTGGCTAAACTTTTCAATTTCTAATTACTAACTGTAATAGTAATTATGGCTGAATCTGAATAAAATCCCCGCTCCCTTTATACTGTTCCATATATGATGTAAATCAACGACTTTCACATTAAACTTTCACATGGATTACATTTCAAACCTACAGCCATTTTGCATTAACAATAACATACAATGACTCAGTTGGTAGGTAACAGATATTTACAAACGATGATCTACTTGATTATCTTTGAGACAATTACTAATCTTTCTTAACTTGAGATCAGACAAGCTGCCATAAGACAAGATATTTTTCCTAAATTAAGATCAGATTCCGTAATATGAACTAATATGAATTTAGGCCTTAGGGATCGTTATTTATTTATTTATTTTAGGGATAATTGGACTTTTACGGATTAAACATTAGATTGGAAACACTGATAAAAAAAAAAAATAATAATAATAATAATTTATACTCACCGGGCACTTTAATAGGAACACCTGTATACCTGCTCATTTATGTAGTTATCCCAATCAGCCAATTATGTGGCGGTAGCAGGATGCATAAAATCATGCAGATTTCAGAACTTGCTTGTGATATCACACACAATAGAGTCTCTAGAGTTTATACAGAACGGTGTAAAATAAATAAATAAATAAATAAATAAATAAATAAATAAATAAATAAATAAAACCCATAACCCATTAAAGTGGATGGTGAGGCTATAGTGGTATACCATTTGTACCAGCACATTATTACAGTTTGAATACACACTCATATCAGTTTGCACACATCAGTTAATATTAAAAGACACAAAGGTTAGAGACGGTTAAGGTTACGGGCATCTTACAACATTATTATATAAAAAAAAAGAAAATTCGTCTTTACTGCTCTTGTTCATTCATGAAATCAACTTGACCCAAGCCATTGAACGGATAATTTAGTATGAACCCAAATAACCATCCAGTACACGTCTGCAAACACTCAGGATTAAACCGAGCTCTGTATAAAACCGAATCCGAGCTGCTGTTGGAGATGATGAAAGCTGGATGAGATGCAGCTCAGGTTTGCTCAGAGGTGGGATGATTTATCATTTATTATTATTATTATTCATTTTTTTCTCTCTGCATGACCAGGATGGAGCTTGTGGAGCATTTCTGCTTTCAAGCTTGGCTTTGGATCCTACAGGCTCGCCTGAGGCTGCTTTGGTTTGCGAGAAATATACAGAAGCTAAGCAGAAAATCAAATAAATAAAGGAATAAATAAGTGAATACTCAGCTCACCATTTCAAAGACGTGATATCTACACACCTGCGTCATTGCAATAAAGCCTTTTAATATTTAATTGCCACATGACACTGAGTACTACAGCCACTTTATGAAAGGCGATCTCTTAGGGTCTTATCTCCAGCTCCTTCACGTTGTAATAGCAGTTCCAAGTTGTTTTTTAATTTCTCTATTATATTTTTAAAGGCCTATATTCATAAAGCTTAATAACGGTGCTTATAACTCAATGTGATGTTGTAACAATGTAACAGCTTTAATGTAGCAACTTTCATAAGAATCGAATATCGAATAAAGCCGTAGCAATACACTATAATTCCTTAATGGAATGTTATAACAAAGGTGTCAGTATTCATTATGAAGCAATGTTCGCTCTGAAACGCACTTAATATTTAAAAAAAAAAGTCATTAAAATGCCATACGTACATGTTTGAAGTAATATGATTGATATTTAAAGTTGAGATGTCATCCGGTAAGAAGTCAGAAGAAATGAATAGAAAATAGTGTTTTTTTTTTTAAATAATGTTAGGGACGAGGCACTTCAGATCCTCTAGAGCATTTGATTAAATATCTGAAGAGAAGCTAACGTGCAGAATGATGTCATCGAAACGGTCGATTCGTATAAGTTGTAGAGAGCGAATGAAAGATTTCAATGCATAAATCTTTCTAAATACGGATTTTGTTATAGTTTTGAAGCGCACTAGATTATAGATAACGTTAAGGCAAACATATTCATACTAAATGACACAAAACTTGGATTTTGATCATACGGCGACTTTAAATCAGTTGAGTTAAAGTGAAGTAATACTGACAGAATGATGTCGAGTTGATCCTGACACCTGTAACTTTCTGACACCAGGTGCTTTATATCTACTAAATGAATCCAAATCAAATTCTAAAATATGCTTAGGGAATTAATTTCAGTAAACATAGACTACAGCGTACAATATGTTTTGGCTCTTTTCTGGATGTATGTTGCTGTTGTTATTTATTTATTTATTTATTTATTTATTTTCCCACTGAAGCATCTGTGCGCACGAGAAAATCCTGGCTTTCATGCCTTGATTGGGGTCTTGATTAGTGTGTCGTCTTGCTTTAGGATCAGAGGCAGTAAGTAAACCAGGATGAATGGAAGGATTTTCCAATCCTCAGCTACACAGTTGTTCATCAGCGAGATGCCGCGTCATCTGGAACACTCCAGGCGACAATGTTTCCGTAAATTGTCCAGCGGTGCGAAGAGACAAATCAATAGCGTAACCATGAATGCCAACATGTAGTGTGACATACTGAAGCAGAGCATGATCAGTATTAAGTATTCCAGAATGATAACGACCCCAAACACACCTCCAAGACGACCACTGCCTTGCTAAAGAAGCTGAGGGTGAAGGTAATGGACTGGCCAAGCATGTCTCCAGACCTCAACCCTATTGAGCATCTGTGGGGCATCCTCAAACAGAAGGTGGAGGAGCACAAGTTCTCTAACATCCACCAGCTCTGTGATGTCGTCATGGAGGAGTGGAAGAGGACTCCAGTGGCAACCTGTGAAAGCTCTGGTGAACTCCATGCCCAAGAGGTTTAAGACAGTGCTGGAAAATAATGGTGGCCACACAAAATATTGACACTTTGGGCCCAATTTGGACATTTTCACTTAGGGGTGTACTCACTTTTGTTGCCAGTGGTTTAGACATTAATGTCTGTGTGTTGAGTTATTTTAAGGAGACATTAAATTTACACTGTTTCACAAGTTGTAAACTCACTACTTTACATTATAGCAAAGTGTCATTTCTTCAGTGTTGTCACATGACAAGATATCATCAAATATTTACAAACATGTAAGGGGAGTACTTACTTTTGTGAGATACTGTATATGGGGGCTTTGAATTAAATGATAGAGAAGCAGATACATGCATGAATTAGCAGCCTTGACGAGCCAGGTGTGCTTCATCATCTGCTCTTAATATCGTGAAACTCCATTAGCCGCAGATACTTCATCAAATAATTCAATAGCTCGTGATGCTTTGTTTTTGTTTTTTTCTCCCATTAATTGCGCTATGAAGAATGACACCATTGCAAATGAGCAGGGCATGACTAAGGGTGTAGTAATGGAGAAGAGCTGAGTTCACAGCACCGCTAGACGCTTGGCTAATTATCATGTTTACCTCAGTGCATGTGGAAACCCTGCAGTTGGTGCACGGGTTAATAATACAGTGCTAATAAGTGAGAAGCGCACCTCGTTCGTTTCAAACTGCACTCCAGAATCGTACTGTAGAGGACCGTTTGTGATGACGAAACACGATCAGGCATTTAACTGAGCCGTAAATGTCTCATTATCAAAATGGACACAATGCATAAACACATCGGCGTTTAAACGCATGAGTAACCTAGCATTCACGATAGCAGCGATGTTTTTTTTTTTGTTTATTTTGCAAATCACTTGGAACATTAATGATGTCAAGCAATGATGGCAATATGGACGACTATGGTGGCCAGAAGAAAGTAAAAAAAAACAAAAAAACAAGCCATACGTGAATTTAACTCTCCAGTTCAATATAATCTCCAAAACATGAGGTTTAAGTGAGTTAATTTCAGGTTTTTTAAAGTGTGTTGAATTCGAATTATATTTACAACACTGTTCCTTCAATGAATTCAGAGCAATTCAGTGAAACACACTTCGAATCCAATCCATTTTTCTCAAGATATCAGACTCTACTCTTCCTACCGAAGTCATTTAACAGACCCCTTAGAACAACAGCAGAGTACAAACGCTTCCTCTGAGATTAAATGTCAAACGCCTAAAGCGACTTTCTTTGCCTTCGAAAACTGAGTTATTGTTTAGTGCCTTTGGTTTCCACGTTTCACGTACCTTACTGTCTTGAACCTATTGTCGGTTACCATGGCAACACAAACTACATTGCAAGAAAACACCTCCAAGGTCACCCATTTGGCCAGATGTCCTGCCACTGAGTCTAAAAAGTGCTCAACTTCGACAATATCGGAATCATTTGAGCGTAAAAAAAAACAGGACAGAGCATACAGGACTAATTCGCTAATAACAACGACGGAATGAGACATAAGATAATGGTAGTTATGGTTATTTAATTAGGATGTGAACCGACAGTAAAATACTATTTAATCCCTCTCTGCACTTAATCACAGTTCCTGAGTGTCCCACCTACTGATTCACAAAATTACAGGAGACATTAAAAAGGTTTTAAGAACAAGCTCTCAGCCTTTAATGCGATTTGTTATAATTTGCAATAAAGCCGTAATGGATCCTTGTAGATTCCGTCAGCGAGGAGGTGAAATATTATAGCGTGTGAATCTCAGCGTGTATAGATTACACAGTTACTGTATATACCTTCGAGATGAAGAACTTTAAAGAACTTCCTCCTACACTTCTCTGTATTACAGAGCTCCACTAGATGGAAGGTGAACATGTGATGTGATAGAATATGTGGATGTGGATTGCTCATTCAAAATGGCTTCCATTCAAAATGGTTGACAGCCAGCCAGAAAAGCAGAAATGATCGTTCTATAGGAGCTGTGTTTTGGGAATATTAGAAAACCATGCGAGAATGTGCTCACATGGTCTGAGGAATGTAACTGAAGTGTATACTACTTGGGAAAATACTTATTATCATATAAAAATTCATATGTTTTGACACTCAGTGGAGCAATGACGAGTGAGCACATTTCATGTCAAGACTGTTTGTACTTTATAAATTGTAAAAAATAAATAAATAAATAAATAAATAAATAAATAAAACAAGGAAAATAACCTCTTCATTGACTCATCTGTGTATATCTTTAATGGTAATGATTGAAAGGTTATCCTGTCATGTTTATCACGGGTAACGCCCCCTTTTTGAACAGTTTTATCGCAATCATGCATTCACCTCGCACCACTACAGGTTGATAAAAAACATTACATACGGTGAAATTTACATTTTGAACACTTAGGCTTGTTCATCATAAGCGTTTGTTCCCTTGGTGATGAATTTTCTTCTCACCAACACTTCCTGTATTTCAAAACATTCTATAATTTCATTTCTGCTCTTCAGGCTTTGAGCTCAGTCACCTGACTGTCACACCTGAGCCTTCCGATCATTTCCAAAAAAATGACACTAGATCTCATTTCATTCAGTGATTGATTCCTGGATTTTGAATCTTCACTCTAAGGTCATTCCTGATTAATCACTTTTGAATGTGCTTGTCAAAGCAGGCATGTGAAAGTGATATTAGCGCCACTATTCACTGGGTTGACATGTGAATTCACATAACGGCTTCACGTGGAGAACTGACAGCAGCACCATCACCAGCGTTTGAGTAAATTGCGGGGGAGGTGTGGATCATGAAGGCAAATGAATGCTTGAGTGACAGCACATGTAGATGCGCGCATGCGATACCCTGCTCACATGGACATGTGTCTGAATGTGCCCACAGTGGAGAGTTGAATAATAAACATGAAACACACCAATGCAACAGAAATAGACACGATTCAGATTCTCTCTCTGGATGCTCACTGCATTATTTAATTTCTCCGCTTTCTCTTCCACACACATCACTGTGTACTTTCCATGTATTATCTAATGTTGTTCTTATGACAGTCAGGGATTGACACAGGCACCGAGCTGCTGTAAAATAATTGATGACCAAATACATAAAAATGGTAATGCGTTTTTTTTTTATCGCAGGTTATTTACAAACGATAATTTAAAAAAATATATATTAATAATATTTTTTTATTTAATATAATACTAGAAATATAATTATTACTATACTGTATAAGGTCCACTGTTTTCAAGTCAAGTTTTCATTAAACTTCTTAACTTACAAGCTAACTTCCTTATAAAACTGCATTAAACTAATTCTAGCTACGAATCCATCTTCTACAGCTTACTCCTTTATCAGGGTCACGGGGTACATCCTGGACAGTGTGCCAGTCCATCGCAGTGCACAATTACATATACACTCACACACCCATTCTTACACTACGGACACTTTAGACACGCCAATAAGCCTACCATGCATGTGTTTGAATTGGGGGAGGAAGCCGGAGTACCTGGAGGAGACCCCTGATGCACGCAACAGGAACATGCAAACTCCGCACACGCATGGCCCAGGCAGGACTCGAACCCCGGACCCTGGAGGTGTGAGGCGAACGTACTAACATCTAATATATATATATTTTTTAATTTACACACCAAATATCGACTTTCTTTCATTTATTTCTGTTTACTGCTCTTTATAGTATTCATTTTTTTAAATGTAGAAACATTTCATTTCATTATTTTTGAAGGCATCTTTGCTCCACAGAAGTGGTTTTCAAAGTGGGGGCCGCAGCCCCCTAAGGGGCCGACAGGGGGCGCCCGGGGGGCCTCAACAATTTGGTGTGCCCATCCCTCCTACTAGTATGTTTTTTTCTTTCTCACTCCCAGACAACCCCCCCCCCCCCACAATCAATCAATTCCTAAAGTAATGTAATGTAATGTAAATATGTAAAATGTAATTATTAATAATATAAAGGGGGATAATATTCAGAAGTCTGTATTTTGAATGTGTTTTAAAGACATCTCGGTCAAATGTTAATGCCATTTGTTGGGCCTTGCCCTGGAAAAGTTTGGGAACCCCTGCTCTACAGCATTTCTTTGCATATACGCTCTCTGACAGTGATTCTATCCAATGCTGTGCATCTTTGAGCTCATGTAAGGTAAGTTGAAGAGGGCATTTTCCTCCATACAGTGGTGTGAAACAGTGTTTGCCCCCTTCCTCATTTCCTGTTCCTTTGCATGTTTGTCACACTTAAGTGTTTCGGAACATCAAACCCATTTAAACAATAGTCAAGGACAACACAAGTAA
>JAFFST010055414.1:18836-32135 GCA_022414735.1 Noturus placidus
TCCAGACAGTCCAGCAATGGCTGAATGGAGTCACCAGCCTTGAGAGGAATATACAACTGGGTATCATCAGCATACAAATGAAAAACATTGTGTGCCTTAATAATATCCCCCAACAGACGTATATACAAATTAAAAAGAAGTGGGCCCAGAATGGATCCTTGAGGAACACCGCTAATAATAGGACTAGTAGCAGAGGAGAAATTACCCATCACTACTGTGAAGGTCCTGTCCTTTATGAGAATAAAGTATTTTGTTTAAAGATCTGGGTTTTGTTTTTCATTTAGTACCTTCAGAAGCTAAATAAGATATGTACATGTTTCCTAGAAGACAAAATAATAATTTACCCCGATCATCCTGCTCAAAAGTTTACACCCCTTCGGCTCGTAACATATTGTGTCGCGTTCTCGAGCATCAGTGAACCTCTGCACCTTTTGTAATAGTCGTGTACAGTCCGAGTCCCTCGGTTGTCCTCAGTGTGAAAAGACGGATCTGGAAGGAACTTTATATAGTCGCTGTTGGAAAGGAGGAAAATATGCAGAAGATGCAGGAAAAGTAAAGAATTTCAGTTTTAAAGATTTATTAGAAAAGTGAGCAAAAACAAAACAAAAGGTATCACAATATCTCAGTACAGTGTATTATGACATCATGGATGATGGGATCATGGAGTGTTCTTCTTGGTATTCGATAATTAAATATATAATGTCTAAGATTTATGGCCAATATTGTCCTGAAGTAAAATCCCATAATGCACCTTTCTCTGTAGCCGGGGGTTTCACTTGCAACTTTGTCTCATCCACCTCCTCAGAGGACATCTCATCTCTTGCATAGTTTGTGATGGGAAGATGGGATACGTGGTGACATCCTTCTCTTTGGGTCTCATTCGGTGACTGGCTGTCGATACGCCTCTGATGAGCTGTCAATCAAACTGACAGTTAGACGAGACATCACGATGACGGGAGAGGGGGCGGGGGTTTAAAGGACGGTAGAGTGCGTGTCCGTGTGCTTCACCTCGGTACTGTCTTCTGTATTGACGCTGCCCATAACGCGTCCTGATTAGTTTATAAATGCATTGCTATCAACTCTAATGCTTTTTCATAGATGTTTAGAACACTGATGAATGCGTTCTAGCAGGTCACGAACATCGGTCAAAATATATTAATACACTCGTACTCATGTCTTATCCTTTCTATAGTAACGGCGAATTCACATCCTGTATGGCTGACGCACCATGAAATGCAAGACTAATATTAAACAGATTTTTTTAGGTATTTAACTAAGAGCAAAGTTTAATCGTTGTCATTACGCAGGTTTCTGTAAGGAGCTGTTTATATAACCGTTATGGAATGTTCTGGAAGGAGTCTCCAGTGTCAGCGTGTTATGGTTAGTAGGTTGTGCACCATGTGAAAGTCCTCAGGATGGGAGTTTACACTTTCAGGTTTCTCTGAGACATGACGCGTTTTTGACTTCGAGAGAGAAATATCACGAGCGATGACAGGAAGTAGCTTGTCACATGGACGTGAACAACGTTAAACCCGATGCTAAAAGGATGACCGGTCGAATAAATAAATAAATCAAATAAATTGTAATCCTCTTTGTCGTTGTTAAATTGCTGCGGTACAGGAGGAATAAAACAACTCGTGTTGATAAAGAAAAATACCAATCCTTCGCTGATTCTTTTCCTAGAACAGCTTGACAGCCAGCGTTTTATTCCTTTAATAATTAGTCCGTAACTCAATAACCATTGTAATTACAAAGCCATAAATCAGGAAGTATGAACGCTGTTTTATTCCCAAACTTAGACGTGTTACAGACGGGAGATGCTTGGATTTAATCTTCTTTTGGAGGCATAACGCAGTAGCGTATTAGTTCAGCCAGGTCTCTCGCGCATCGTCTGACAGTGAAGGATCACACGCTTTAGATTCTAAGCCACGAACAAAACAAGGCACCCCAATTGGGTTTTTTTTTTAAGCATCGTTAAAGGCTTTAAGACATGTTTACACCGTATTCCGCGATTCATCATCGACAAGCACACGGAAAAAAAAAAATCTAATAAAAAAATACATAAAAATGGAGCAGATTGGGCAGGATGTACATTCATTTATTTCTCAGCACAAACAAAAATATTATCCAAAAAAAAAAACAATATATACAAACACTCCAGTTCAAATAAAATGTAAACTTTAATAAAATAAAATAATAAATTAAAAAAAAACTACTTCATAATCCCGAAGGTTTTGATTTTTAAAGGCCAGATCGGATTGCGTTTAAAAGTAAATACAGCAACCTGACACACACACAGTAGATAAAATATTCAGTAACTTTAGTGTCATCATACATTCATAAATCGTCTCGAAAGCCATTCTGCATGAGGTTTATGTCGAATCTCAGGATGTGACTGTTTGAGACGACTGTATCTGTAATGTTCATCTAATCTGTTACTTTGCCTTCAGCTAAACTACATTTATAAAGTTATGAAGTATCTATAAAGTATCCGCCAGTCATATTCGCTTTTAAGTGATTCATTTGCATTTGGAAAAAAAAAACAAGAACGCACAATAACGATAGCGGGGTCATTTCCGAAGTCCATCTCTGATCGGAGTGAATTCTTTTGACCCTAGGTGGAACATGTTCTGCGTTCATAACACTGTCTATAAAGCACTATGTATGCCTTCGATTCGAATTCATGATTTTCATCTTTAACCTACTGGTAGACAGCTTTGCATTCGGAACACCGTTATGAAGCACGATGGATAAATTAATTTACAACGTGATTCATTTCAGAGTCCCGCATGTTGTCCGTGTGAATCCTGTTCATGTTCTTTAGCTAGCTGGGGTCCGTTTGTGCAAATAAATGTATCGCTGTTATTAAGGACTGTGTCTACTTTTTCCAACATATGTTTATTCACGAGTTCGTTTCGTGTCATTTACCTAATTGGGATAGGTTCTGTATTTAGAACACCGACAGCAGTAATCGAATTATGGACCTTATTCTGAATAAGACAATATTCTGATTAAGGTGTTTACATGAGTCGCTTTAAGAAAATTCCTTTCATGTTCCTGTTTTAAATGTAATAGGAACATAGATGGATTAACAGCACACGTCATTACGTCCCGACCGTATACAGTTTTGTGTGTTTTTATTTTTAATTTTATGAAAGCTTCAAGTGAGGTTAATTATTAGTCGTGCTGTACATGAAAATAGACGACTGTTTGAAGCCGTGGGCTGCGTCTCAAACCGCATACTTACCTAAATGTATTTCACCTACTATATAGCAGACAAGTACGCGGTTTCGGACGCAGTCGTGCTCTCTTGTTTGCCGTCAAACAGTTGAGCGCTGCCGTGTGTGTTCGTGTCCTGTCACAAAATGCGGTGAAAACTCCCACACGATGTTAATAGTGTGATTAAGGTGTGTACATGTCCATAATACACGTTGATAATGCAAATAAAACAGGAACACTCCACACGCCTTAATTCCATTTGTGTTTACTTCAAGGATGACTTTAATCGGATTAAGGTCATCAATAATCTCTGTTTACATGCTAGTTTCTTAATCAGAATATCGTCTTAATATCGGATTATTGTTGTCCATGTAAACGTACTGAATGCTATGAAGCGCTGTCTTTAAGAACCTCGTGTCCGACGAACGAATCAGTTAGAAGTTGATATGCGTGTTATGAAGCCTGTACTGTATGTCGGCTAAATAAATAAGGAAGGAAGGAAGGAAGTGGGGAAATTCAACCACAGTGGGAACAAGAGGGCAAAGACGGCTAAACAGGCCGTGCGCTCTGGGTGGGAGGAGCATACTCCGTCTTCCCTGCCAATCACAGCAAATCATTAGCCAATCGCAGGCTTTTGTGAGCTAATATATGTGGAAGAGGGCAGATAGTACTGTATGTCAGCTAAATAAATAGAAATAGTGATACTTCGTAGACGACATGTACAGGTATGCGTGCCGTTTGTCCAGACAAATAGATCGCTTGGAGAGTTATCTATACAACGTTTTTAAAAAAAACTGATGAAAGACGTGCAACTTCAAAATCTTTCAGAGCTTGGACAGTATTGCATTCTAAAATATTTATGCAGTGGTTATGGATGTGTTATGAAGCCTTAAAGAAATGTGTCTGGAACGAACTGAACCTCCACAGCTCTAAGCGTCCATTACAATATTTTATATATATATATATATATATATATATATATATATGAGAAATACATTTATCAAAGGCATCGACTGCGGCTTCAGCAGCAACGTACTGTTTTTTTACTAAATGTTTCGATAAAAGTAGACATAGCGGCTACGCTCGAATCTCAGCAGTAATGAAGACACAAAGCTTTCACACAGGGGTAGAAAAATCCATAATAGAAGAAGAAGAAAAAAAAAGACAAAATGCATCATGACACATGAAAGGAAAAAGTCTGAAGAGAGAGTAGAACATTTTTTTAGTTAGTTCATAGTTAGTGTGTGTGTGTGTGTGTGTGTGTAAGCAGCATCTGGTTTCTTCCTGCTTACTGGTTACAAATATTGGAATGGCAATTAATGGTGCGTTTGAAGAGTGTGTATGAGGCAATAATCACACTTTGTGTGTGTGTGAACTCTTACAGTAAGTATACACTTACTGTAAGAGTTCACACACACACACACAAATTGGTGATTTCAAATCCACAGGAAAATACACTTGTTGCAACACAAACTGGCAAAATAAAAAAAAAAATGTAATACACAAAACTAAAAATAATATAATAATAATAATAATAATAATAATAATAATAATAATAATAATAATAAAGGTTAATACTTAAGTCACTCTCTCTCACACACACACACAAAATAGGTGATTTCAACTCTGCAAAAAATATTATAACGTTCCATAAAACTAACTTGAAAAAAGAAAAAGAAAAAAAAAAAGCTTACACAAAAGATTAACACTTGAACACACACACAGAGTTTGGTCATCTATAGCTCCTCAAAGAAGGCCACTCTTGCCTTGGCGCTCTGTAGTGTCAGCTGTGGAGAGAAAACAAGAGAAATCAATGTCAAATCATTCAATGTACTAAAGCAACATAAGAGCTTAAATCAGCTCCTCATTAGACGCAATGATTCATACATCGCATCGCAGCTCATTATTTAGTCCCGGAGCATTTGTGTTCAGTCCGTACAGGACTTTGTGGAGTTTTTTGTGATTTGTTTCGCCCAAAAATGCTCGATTCTGCTGCGGATGCGGTTTTTTTTCTTCTTCTTCTAAATTTGCGATGTGACCTTGACTGAATACTTGTTGTGATAATGTCACACGACGGGTCTCGGTCCGAACCTGTGGAAAAATCTGCGATAGTTTTTAAAAATCGCGAGCTCCTCCAAATATTGTGGCATTTCCTTGATTTCGCGTTCATTGCTGCGATCACAAAAATCGCGAAAGCCTTGGCAGACTCATTTATGTTCAGTTTTGTCCAATAAAATGCAGATGTCTTCATTTTGTCCCCCAAAACAGAGATGCCACTTTTCCGAAAAAAAGTGCTGAATGCTGTTAAACAATTTTAGCCCTCAACCAATCAGGTGAAGGAAGTACGGAAATACAACCACGGCACGAGCAAGCAAACTACAACAGAAAGGTGTTTATCATGCGACAAATCAAAAGCCAGGAGCTAAGACAGCTAAACTGACCGTACGCTCTGGGTAGGAGGAGCAGTAGCCAATCGTAGGCTTTTGTGAGCTAATGTATGCAGAAATTGCGAGTGTGTCATGCTGCCTCGTGTGTCAGACGAAAGCACGTGTCCCCAGGTTGTACGAGAGAGGCGACCGACCGACCACTAGTGCAATTGGACTGCAGAGGTGGTAACGCTGTCGTCATGGTTGCAGCGTATCCGTCGTATGAGGTGCCTTCAAATGATGCTCGATTTGAAGAGCACTTACTTGAAGCCCTCATAAGCGTTACACAAATATTTGACAAGCAATACTGGAGGATTTATATACAGTACAGCCGTGTACGTGTCAAAACATTTAGCATCCTGGCCTGACTAAATTTCAGACTAAAATCACATCATAAACTGAATAAACAGATAAATAAATAAATGGAAATTATCTCATGTTTGCATAAGCGCCTGCATGGTTTCTCTTCTCTGCAGAAGAATTACAGCAGCGTGTCATTTAAATCAAATTAATGATCAGAATTGGGGGGAAAGGGGAAAAAAAAAAAAACCTGATTTCTCTAAAGGTTATCCGAGGCGTACGTCGTACAGATCCTAAAGTGCAGCCAAGCCCGAGCTCCAAAATAAAATTCAACAACTTCCAGAATGATTATGCACACTGACTCTGCAAACATGGTGATTTAGTGTGTGTGTGTGTGTGTGTGTGTGTGTGTGTGTGTGTGTGTGTGTGTGTGTGTTTGTTGAGGAGCCAAATATTCCCGGAGGTAAACCTTATTTGCATACACTGCCAAATATAGTGTAGCAAATTACACAAACTGGTTCCTTCCATCAGCTTACTAACGCCATGGGTGTATATTAAATATACATCAAATAAACCTGAGCAGGACTGTGAAACTGGGGCAGCGTCTGCTAGCGACGGCTCGGCTGGTCTCGCTAGAGTTCCATTCTGTTTTAATGCGATTCTTCGTGTATACTCGTGTAGCGCTTTCAACGATAGACACTGACGGAACGCAGCTTTAAAGAAAACGACCACGTACAATGAGCTAGCCATGCTGTTTCAACAACATAGTAGTCAATGAAACTTAATTTCATGTTTCTCAAAATTCTTACGTGATACAGTCAATTTGTGTTCACTTTGAAGAGGGCTATCATAATCACCAAAAACTTTTCAGGAAGCAAAACTTTTCTAAAAATGTGTTGTCCAGTGTAATATTCCGAACCACAAAGCGGTCATGACTTATCGGTCGCTTTAACTGATTTAGAAATCAGGGATTTATGGTTAGTAGGGTGTCCACCATGTGAAAGTCCTCAGGACGGAGGTTTACACTTTCAAGTTTCTCTGCAACATGACATGATGTGGTGGTGGTGTTTTTGACAAATCGACTTCGAGACAGAAATAACATAAGCCATGACGGGAACTAGCGCAGTTGTGGCAATTGTGGCACAGGTGGTAGAGCAAGTTCTCCACTAATCGTAGGGTAGGTAGTTCGATTCCCGGCCCATGTGACTCCACATACCGAAGTGTCCTTGGGCAAGACACTGAACCCCAAGTTGCTCCCAATGGCAAGCTAGCACCTTACATCTGCTACCATTGGTGTGTGAGTGAATGGGTGAATGAGACACAGTGTAAAGCGCTTTGGATAAAAGCGCTATATAAGTGCACCAGTTACCAACTAACTTGTCTCACGGATGCGAACGACGTTAAACCCGACGCTAACAGGATGTCAGGTCGTATAAATAAATCAAATAAATTGTAATCATAACTGTTGTTAAATTGCTGCGGTGTCATTTAACTTGTACTACAGTGCTGCTGAATGCTCGATTCTGATTGCTCAGCAGATTTGACAGTAGTTCTGGCTAGAAGATTTATATCAATGCTTTCGTTGTGGGATGTTATCGGTTCGTTCACAGAGACTTGAACAAGGGCGCTTTCCATGAACTGATTTATTTTTTTTCTTAATTGGAATCCTTGACTAGGGTGAAATTTTCTGTAAAAAGATGTTTATTTTAATGTTTATAGCAGGAGTTTACAGAAAACTTAGATAAAGCTGGAACCAAGTTTTCCAACACAGGAAAAGTCAAACGGATTTGCGCTTTCTTGGTAACGTGACGAGGTTTTGATCCGAGAGTTCAGCCGAAAGGCGACGCTATCGATTTAGCGCTCGAATCTACGTCCCAACCCTCACCTATGGTCACGCGATTTGGGAAGTGACTGAAAGAATGAGGTTGCGTATACAAGCGGCGGAAAAGAGTTTCCTTCGCTGGGTGATTGGGCTAGCCTTAGAGACTCGGGCCTTAGAGACGCAAAGCTCAAAGTTGTGTCGCTCGATGGCTCCTGGACGCCTCCTTGGGGAGGTGTTTCAGTCATTCCCAATGGGGAGACGACCTAGGGGCAGTCCAAGGACTAGACGGAGAGATTATATTTTATCTCGTCTGGCCTGGGAGCGCCCAGGTATCCTTGTGAGAGAGCTGGATGAGGTGGCTAGGAAGATGTAGGTCTGGGCATCTCTGCTTAGACTGCCGACCCTGCGATTCGGACCCAGATAAGCGGAAGGAAATGGATGGACCCTCTGACGTCACTGTTATTTTGAGATACCCATTACATAATGTGAAAACATTTGTCGTCTCTCTCCCTCCAGTAGTTCCCTCATATCTCTGATTTTATAGTATACCACCATAATGGCATATGGCGATATCAAGAGCCTCGCTGAAAGCCTTTGACAGGCATAAAAACACAGAAAATGAGCTGGAGATGCCTCCACTGAAACGGAAATGGAAAAAAAAAAAAAAACAAGCACATTTCCTCTTCATTTTGAACTTATGGACAATAATGGCCTACTTTAGAATTGCAGGACATAGAATCTCTGTGAGGACACTAATGCACCAAGAGTTCGGGCCAGGCGTTCCACAAAGCTGAAGCCAGAAGCAGCTCTGATCACAGCATAACATCTGAGAAGCTTTTAGCCACTGCAGCCGGGTTTCTTTAGAGCACTCATCCCCAGGCTACACTTAACAGCAGGAAGCATTACGGAGCAGGAGAGGGAGCAGGTCACGGTTATTAATCATCCTAACAGGCCAGCAGGCTCAGTCATGCTGCCCTGAGCTGAAAGCTCCACCTGGACGTTATAACCACTCCCAAAGTGGGCCAAGTAGAGCTCAAGCCCTCAGGGGTGGAGCACGGCCGGATATGATCTTAAAGGCCACTGCACAGATTACAGATTATTTCTAATTCTAAAGAAACACACATACAGAGTCCAAAAATGCAGCAGTAATTCATTTTTATCAAATCAAATTCGTTTTACTTACTGACTGTTTCTATTTACTTAATCATTTCTATCAATCTATCTATCTTTTTTCTACCACCACCAAATACTCCTACAACCAAATACTCCTACTGTCTGTATCTGTATTCATATTTGTCTAGGATGTGTTATCTGTTCAATCTGAATAATGTAATGATATTATTTTTACACACTGTAATATACCCATCAGCCATAACATTAAAACCACTGACAGGAGATGTGAAGAACTCTATCTCGTTACAGTGGCACCCATCAAGGGGTGGGATACATTTATTAGGCAGCGAGTGAACAGTCAGTTCTCAAATTTGATGTGCTGGAAGCAGGAAAAATGGGCAAGTGTTAGGATCTGAGTGCCTTTGACAAGGGCCAAATTGTGACGATTAGACGACTGGGTCGGAGAACCAATTCAGAGAATCAGAACCGGATCATGGAGCAATGGAAGAAGGTGGCCTGGTCTGATGAATCACGTTTTCGTCCACATCATGTCGACGACCTGGTGCGTGTCCATGGGGAAGAGATGGCATCAGGATGCACTATGGGAAGAAGGCAAGCTGGCGGAGACAGTTGATGGTCTGGGCAATGTTCTCCTCGGATACATGTGGATGTTACTTTGACACTTACCTAAACAGACCCCCTTCATGGTAACGGCATTCCCTAATCACACTGGCCTCTTTCCACAGCATATTGCGCCCTGACACACTGCAAAAATGGTTCAGGAACGATTTGAGGAATATGACCACAAAGCTTGAAGCATTGAACTGTCTAGAATGTATTTGTATGCCTCATCCTCCTGACAATGCTCATGTGCACAAAGCGAGCTCCATGAAGACATGGTCACAAAGCTGAGACCCCACTGAACACCTTGGGGATGAACTGCACCCCAGACCTCCTCACACCACATCACTCCCCGACCTCACTAATGCTCTTGTAGCTGAAATAACACAAATCCCCACAGCCACGCTCCAAAACCTAGTGGAAAGCCTTCCCAGAACACTGGAGGTTATTAGAACAGCAAAGGGGGAATAAATCTGGAATAGAACCTTCAACTAGGACATACAAGTGTGATGGTCAGGCGTCTACATACAACATATATGGGTGATTCTCACTGCCCCTGGTGGTTAGGAGGGCTGAAACTGAGCTATGGTGTACGAAATCCTGTTCTTTAATCCAATCAAACAATCATACCGAAGCAGACCTTTGACCGGCACTCACACAGGAGTGTTTTCTCAATCCTAACGAGTAATCACGAGACTGAAATCAATTAGTGGAGCTCTGGTAATTTCACCCCACGTGCTGGATTCTGGGGCCGAGACGAGCGTTCTACTCTCCAGCTCGCTAAATTCTGATTAAACTCCATTCGATATTATAGGAGGGAAGAAGTCTGACTGTAATTTGTACACTGCTTCTGAGGTAATGAGATATTTGATTTGTGCTACATAGAACTGATTATTTAAAAAAGATAAAGTAAAGAATGTGTACGATCTAAAAACACTTACCACTGCGATTTTTTTTTCCATTACTTTGTGCATGCAAACTCGCTGTACTGGGCTTCAACAGAAACCCAAACCCTCGTTATGGAGCGTTGATTCACAGGGGAGATAATTACCAGGTTATGTGCAAGCACATCCTTACCTGCTGTGGGTTTCTGAATCACGGTTCACTATAATATGCTCAAACAGACACTGCTTCGTAATTAACTCTGAAGAATACATCTGAAAAATGTGCACCACTGTCTAATAAATAAATAAATACATAAATAAATAAATAAATAAATAAAAATCGCGTAGACATACCCGGGAATACCTTTATGCTCCTGACCCATTTCATTTCATACGTTACATTAAATGTTCTGCTCTTACATTATATGCAGAAGTGGCATCTTTCCTCGTTGAGCTCAGAGGAAAAACCTGAAATATTTTCAAACCATCTTCATGACAGATGTGATCTGGTCCTACCTGACATCGTTAAAAAAAAAATTGTTGAAACACAGGTGCAGCCTGTTGCATTTAATTGCGCTTGCCAATCAGAGCTCGAGCAGGGAATTACACAAACGTGTTAAAAGTAATACGTACCAACACCTTTGGGTTTCAATCTAATCTGCATACACCTCCCCTCCAAAAAATAAACAAACAAATAAATAAATAAATCCTCAGATTTGTTTTTTCTTGGTATGCAATTCCTATATGCTGAAGAAGTAATCACCGCAAGCACAGCTTTCTGATGCGCCGTCTTTGACCAATGACGTTTGCTTCTGCTTCCAGTTTGTGCCATTTCATTGGATTTAAACTGAACCCTTGGGTTTATATCCACATAGGAGGTAAGATAAGCATGGAAATGTTTAACTTTTTGAGAAATACCTACAGTTGCAATGGAAATTATTCAACCCTCATAGACCCTGACAGACCTGTTGAATTATTTAAATTGCTTGTGTTTGATTTGTTCATTGCAGACAGCTGAAAGTCTGTACATTAAGCCACCGTGCCAACCCAGTTAAACACCTATGGGAGATTTCTGAGCGACGCTCTCCACCAGAACGCTCCAGTATAGTTCCAGAGATGTATATTATTGATGCTATAGTGCACTGAAACTGCTGTGATGGCTGATGGTGACACAATGCCTTACTGAGACCGAGACATTTTCCTTTAATTTGTCATCTCAATCAACGTGTATAGCGTATATGGTAAAACAAAGTCGGCCATGTTGTCTGTGATGTCACAGGTCTCACCATGACAACCTACAGGAACATTTAAGCACCTTTTTAGGACTCTTTCCAACATTAAAAAAAGATATGCAGTTAAAAGCAGGAAATTAATCTTTCAAAAGACATTAACCTGCACTTTGGAGACAGTCCCTTAATGACTTATTTAATAATAAAGACATAGTAGTCTGCATTTCTGAAATTGTCCAAAAATGCCAAACAAATATATA
Organism: Noturus placidus; assembly: GCA_022414735.1. NCBI lineage: Eukaryota > Metazoa > Chordata > Actinopteri > Siluriformes > Ictaluridae > Noturus > Noturus placidus. Next base: position 30,711 of record JAFFST010055414.1, read on the forward strand.
AATATATAATCCATCCATCCATCTTCTATACCGCTTTATCCTTTTCAGGCTTTATCCTTTTCACACACCCATTCATACACTACGGACACTTTGGACATGCCAATAAACCTACCCATGCATGTCTTTGGACTGAGGGAGGAAACCGGAGTACCCAGAGGAAACCCGCACAGCACAGGGAGAACATGCAAACTCCGCACACACTGGGCTAAATATATAATAATATATGCAAATATCAAATTACAAATACTACAATTGCACCTTCACCCACCTTTTTGAAGTTGCTCTGCTTGCTGGTGCCTCTCTCTGTGTTCTCATTATGGAGGATGTCCAGATGAGTCTCTCGCTCCTTCAGCTTCAAGGACTCGATCTCAGTCTTCAGCTCGTTCAGCTGCTCCTGGAGGTGCTTGCTCTTCTCCATGTACTCCACCCTAAACACAACGCAAATACATAATGAGAACTGATAACTACACTGGACAACATAAATAAAAAAATAAAATAAAAGAACATTTTGAATTGACGACCACGGAGACGACTAGGTCCTTCTGCAGGCTTGAGGTGTCAATCATCTGGTTTAGTTAAGATAGACACAAGAAGAGTCTTTCTTTCTTTAGTAGGAAAAAGATATGTTACATATAGCAATTATTAAAAAAAAAAAAAAAAAAAAAAGAGTGCATGTACGGTTTTAGTTTTGTTTTTTGTTTCCATCACGCCCTGCATCCACCCCTCGCCCCTCCCCCGATTAATCTTCGGTTAATTCACAAATTAAGATTACATACGCCTGATGCTAGTTTCTATTTACATTGACAGAAAATGGGGGCGAGAAAAATTTTTGTATAATCTTTTTTTTTTTTTTTAAACACAAGAGATTGGGGAGTGGGCGGGGCTTCCACAGACTCCACTCAACATCGGAATTCAAACATCTGGGAAAGTGATAACTCGTTTCAACTGGTAACCCATAGCAGAGTACTGATGTCTCAAGGTTGACAGGTCTGCTACAGTGAATATACAGGTTTAATACTACTGGGTAAACTGATGCACACAGATCCCAAAAGTCAAAGTGAGTTGAAACGGTTTAAAATCTCAATAGATGTTCAGCTTTTTGTTTGTTGTCGAGGAAGCAGAAAACGATCTACTCGAGGTACAGGCTGGGATTCCTGCGCAAACCAACCAGGCTCTACTCACTTTTCCTTCTCAATCTCCATAGACAGGCGTTTCATATCGGTGTCTTTGAAGTCATAGCTCAGGTTCTCCATGCTGAAGCTGAGATCAGGAGGGAGGGCATTAGGAGAGAGAGACGCAGCCTGGAAGACAGAAACGCTTACAGATAAAAGAAACAGTAAACTGTGTGGACAGAACTAAGCAGAGACAGTGCAGGGAAAAAAGTGTCTAAATAACACACACACACACAAATATACATTCATTTAT
>JAFFST010055416.1:28560-41444 GCA_022414735.1 Noturus placidus
AAGAAAACACACAAGAGAGCACACACACACACACACACACACACACACACACACACACAGAGAGAGAGAGAGAGAGAGAGAGAGAGAGAGAGAGAGAGAACACTAACATTACACATAAATTAAGTAGCCATTTAATTAGATACAGTTATGCTTTTCCATGTAATCATTCTTTATCCTTCATCAGTCTCAGGTTCTCACACCTGCTGGCTGGAGTTACGTGCTTGCTGGACTCTTTAAACCGACCACTAACAGTGAGGTGTTTAAAAATCCCGGCAGTGCTACTGTGTCAGATACAGTTCAATAGAGACACAAACTACCAGGCCACTGGCACTGTTCTGTGAAAACAAGGTGTATGGAATAAGCGAGGAACTTGGATTCCACAGCCGATCCTGGGAACACTGGGTGGAAATACAATTAATTTTAGCCAATCTACCAACTGCATGTTTTGGGGAAGTGAGAGGAAACCGGAGAACCCAGAGGAAACCTACATGGACACAGGGAGAAGTACGAGATAGTAACTCAAACTCATGATTGAACCTTGAACAAAATTAACTCATGATCTCTGCTCATAGTGAAGTTTGAGTGCTGGATCCATCAGCAAATAAAGATCAGCAGTTTCTGTAGGATTTTCATCTCGGTTTCATTCGTATAAGGTTGCTAGATCACATTAAAGGTGGAAAACATCAGATATGATTTGTTCTGATGTAATTTTGTACATCAGAAAAAAACTGCCATTTTGACAGGGGTATGTATACTTTTTATATCTACTATATATTAACCTAACTGCTTCTAAAGATCTTCATGGATACCCTAATAGTCAGTTAACTAGCCGGCTAAGGTGTGCATAATAATTCCAAGCTTGTCTTGGCCATTTCTGATGTTTTGGAAATGAAGTCAAATTGGTCTGAATACCAAATACTTTGTGTATGTCTACATTTCCCACTTCAGGACCAGGATCTTCCATTTATTCTCCTTTCAGATTTCTGCGGAGCATCAAGCTGTAGAAGAAATTCTAGAACACTGGCTATGCTTTAGAGGAATTTCTGCTCCTTCCGAGAGAGAAGCATGAAGTCTGTAACTCTGCAGAGAGTCTGCCATCCTTCAGAGAGAGAGCGAGAGAGAGAGAGAGAGAGAGAGAATGAGAATGTGTGTCTATGATCCTTCAGAGAGAAAAATAGTATCTACAATCCTTTAGTGAGAGTCTGGAATTTTTCATTTTTCAGACAGACAGACAGAGAGAGAGAGAGAGAGAGTCTGTGATCCTTAGAGAGATAAAAACAGCATCTTCAGTCCTTCAGAGATAGTCTATGAACCTTCAGAGAGAGAGAGAGAGAAATAGCATCTGTGATCCTTTAGTGAGAGACGCTGGAATTTTTCAGAGAGAGAGAGATAGAGATGGAGTATCTATGATCCTTCAGAGAGAGTGAGAGTCTGCAATTCTTCATAGAGCTAGAGAGAGAGCATCTGATCCTTCAGAGAGAGAGAGAGAGCATCTGTGATCCTTAGAGAGAGAGAGAGAGAGAGAGCGCATCTGTGATCCTTAGAGAGAGAAAAACAGCATCTGTGATCCTTCAGAGAGAGAGAGAGCGCGAGAGACAGCATCTGCTATTCTTCAGAGAGACCAACGGGAGGCTGCAGTAAGTAGGAAATGCTCCAAACTTTGAGAGAAAGGAACGCTAAATAGGTTTGCTAGCTAACAAATGAAATTACTCCATGTTTTGTTCACTAGCATTTGTTTTACTAGCATCTCATTTACATTACATTTATTCATTTAGCAGACGCTTTTATCCAAAGCGACTTACAAATGAGAGCACCCTCACACACCAATGGTAGCAGAGCTGCCATGCAAGGTGCTAGCTTGCCATCGAGGGCAACTTAGGGTTCAGTGTCTTGCCCAAGGACATTCGGCATGGGATCACCCGGCCCCGGATTTGAACCACCAACCCCACGATTAGTGGACAACCCGCTCTACCGACTGAGCCACAGCCGCCCCATCTCATTCTCTTTAGAACATTAGCATATTCCTATATTTGGTATGTGCCATCTGATGAGTACGAGCTGAATGAGTTACATTTCGATCTGTTCTGAGTGTAAATGATGTGCATGACTCTTGAATAGGAACATGATTTTTATTCATTTGAGTAACACAGTTGAAATGACGTCACATGACTGATGAATTAATGACAAAATCAAAGCAATATAAAATGGCTGAATGGCATGAATACTGTACACACACAATGAAATACTTAACATACCTTTAGATACCTGAAGACTAACGTGTGAAAAGTAGGATATGTAAAATTTATACTCTTATAAATTACCAAAAGACGTATCCTTTATTACAATACAGTGGTACCTCTACCTACGAGCAGACGAGCAGCTCCACCTACGAGATTTTCGACCTACGAGATGGAACACGGGGCAAATTTCTGCTCGACCAACGAGCTGAGGTTCGAGCTACGAGATGGGAAAATTTCGAAGATTGAAGATTTTGAATTTACAGTAGATATGTAATCGTATTATATGCAATCGTAGGGTGTCCTTGGGCATGACACTGAACCCCAAGTTGCCCCCGATGGCAAGTTAGCACCTTGCATCGCAGCTCTGCTACCATTGGTGTGTGAATGGGTGAATGAGACACAGTGTAAAGCGCTTTGGATAAAAGCGCTATATAAGTGCGCCATTTACCATTCATTTTGGCTGTCTATGATTCATAATTATTTATAATATAAAGTAGAATATGTAAAGAAAGTGCAATTTTAGTTAATGTTACGTAAGATAAATGTTTAGGGCAATACGTAAAGTACGGTATCGTAACTGTGTGATTCAAGTTTACCGCCATCTCCATGCCTCCCTCCCTCCTCCTGCTCAGCCTTCGCTACCGTAGCTGATACAGTATCCATACGTAAGTACCCACAGAATTACCTGTTCAATGTCTATTTTCTTCTTTTATGATTACAGTACAGTACAGGTATTTAAACTGCATTAATTACACATAGGTTTGTATGGGAAAACATGCCTTTTTATATGTAGTACAGTGTTTTGGGGGAATTTTAAAGGGTTGGAACCAATTAAATTTTTTTCCTTTATTTTAAATGGGAATAATTCGATCGACTTACGAGATGATCGACGAACGAGCTAGGTTATGGAACGAATTAATCTCGTAGGTTGAGGTACCACTGTACTTTTGTAAAGAGTGATATTAGCTAACTAGCAAATCAGTTAACAGTCAGATACCCCTCAATGTAATACTACCACATTAAAAATATTTCATGCTGCATTTTATAAAGCTGTTACTGTGAAAGCAATGGGCCCCTTTCACATTTCTGGGTGTTCTTGCTGTCAGAAAGAGCCTTCACAGGGAAACTACTTTTCTTTCCACACTAACTACATTGTAGTTTGTTGCTATTGTTAGCACTTTCAGATCAGTATTTGCATAACACACACACACGCGACGGTAATGACGATGATGATTATGTTTTATGTAACTTGTCTGTGTGTTCCGTTGTTGTTGGATTGTTGTGCGAGTGTGTGTTTGGCGTATGTAGCGGTTCCAGAATTAGCATCGTACTCTCTGATTTCTGGTCATTGTCGGTATGCGATATATCCTGTGTACATTTTGTCGTGTGTGTCGGTGTGCGAATGGGCAGCTGCAGACGCAGTTTCTTCCAGAAGTGAGAGGTGAGAGAGGCAGACTTGTCTCCCTCCCATTGGACGAGCGCTAGAGCGATACGTGCTCGGCGCAGCTCTTTCACGCACTTGTGCGTGTTCCGTTGGTGACTCCCGTCGCTTGTCGTGCGAGTCGGTTTAAACTGGACCAGCACCAGCCTCACGCTGCCTCCCTGCAGCATGGCGGACACACCCGCCCGAACCTCCAGGAGAGCCTGGGCATCCCGAAACGCACTGCATGCACTCAGTATGACCAGCAAGCGCCGACTACGGCTGACGAATTGCAGAGTCTCCTCTGTTACGGCTATACACACACGCACACACACACCCACACAATATTGCAGAGATAAATATGATAACGGCAAACTCATTAAACACTTTCTCATGCAAGTTTGTGTACTCAAGGTTGTGTACTCACTTCCGCCTGGCAGACTGTCTCGGTCAAATATACACACTGTGTAGCCAAACTCCGCCTCCAGCACGTGCCTCAGCGTTGCCATGACAAACTCCTCCTCCTCAGTGTTGCGCGCGTACGAGATGTACACATCGTACTCCTTATCATCTACACACACACACACACAAATTACAGGTATGAAGTGTGTAGGTAATTTGGTTCGGAAAACATCCACAGTAGAATCTCAACAACTGTTCCATGTAACACTGATTTTGCTGTGTGTGTGTGTTTTACCGGTGTCTCTCTCGTCAGTGCCGAACCAGGAGCGATAGAGAAGGTGGACCTCAAGCCAGAACACGCGATACAACACAAAGAGCAACAACGCAAGAACCAGAGTCACACCGAGACCACAGCCGAGCTCTACAGATGGAACGTACACTATACACACACACACACACACACACTTTTAAAAAGTGGCATGTCAATAAATCCAGCACACAATTATTAAATAATGAACATAAAATGGTTGCATTTTCATGTTGACAGAACATGGGACTGAAACATTGTGATCTGGCATATGAGGACCTGAACGTCCCATTCCAGAGATATTCCCCTTTTTTGCTGTTATAAAGCACTCCACTCTCTCTTCTGGGAAGGCGTTCTGGTAGATTTTTGGGCGTGGCTGTGGAGGTTTGTAGTGGTCATTCAGTTACAAGAGCGTTAGTGAGGTTGAGATGGCGAGCAGGCTCCAGTTCCATTTCATCCCAAAGGTGATGAGTCAGTCTGGGTTGAGCTCAGGGATCTGTGCAGGACACTCGAGATCTTCCATCTTCACACACCACATCTTCATGGAGCTTGCACTTTGTGTCCCACTGGAAAATGTTTGGGCCTCTTAGTTCTTAGGGGACATTCAACAGTATACTATAGTCGTTAACTTCTAACAGTTTGGGGAGGAACCACATACAGGTCTGATGGTCAGGTGTCCACATACTTTATGCCACATAATGTACTTTGGTATAGTAGGGCTTGCTTGGCAATGGAAAAAGCAACAACATGGCGGATTAGGGGTAATTTGCTGAGCTGTGCTACACCGTCCAGTGGAAAAGTGCTAAAGGACTTTGGGAAAATAAGGAGCTTTTTATTGGGGAACTTTGTGAGATTGGGGAATATGTATGTGTGCGTGTGTGTTTTACCCTCCTCCTTCAGCGTGGCGGCTCTACTGTCGAATCCTTTGCTGTTCTGAACAGAGCAGCGAAACTCTTTGTGCAGATCCTCATCTTTAAACGGCGACACGGTCAACACTCTCTCCACATTACAGTCACCATAATCATCTAGCAGCACCCTTCACACACACACACACACACACCTCAGTTTTTGCATGGTAATTCCGTGTGTTTGTGTGTGTGTGTGCACGTGTGTGTGTGTGTGTGTGTGTGTGTGTGTACTTGGCCTCAGCTGAGGTGTATCGAGCCTCAGAGAGTTCCTCCAGCGTCTTGTTGTTGACGCTCCACCACACCTGCTGCTCCTCATCTTCAAGGTATGGTAGGAACACACGGCAGGCAAACTTTGCGTTCTTGCCTGTAGGGTTACCACAGAAACGCGCCACTTAGGAAACTGCACCTACAGGTGGAGTCACCACGCTTTTTCTAGCTTCAGTCGATCATTAATGGCTCTGCCATATTGGAAAGTATGTCGTTTCAATGGTATAACTGATAGTGAACACGAGGACGGACAATTCACGAATGAGACTTAGAGTGACCAATCAAAGATATACGAACATTCATATTATTCCCGCCCCCTATAAATACATGAAATATTTATTTAGCACACTGTCCTGTTGGGGTCAAGATTGCCTACGTCAGGGGTGTCCAATCTTATCCGGAAAGGCCGGTTTGGGTGTAGGTTTTCATTCCAACCAAGCAGAAGCCACACCAGAGTCTATTGAAAGCCATGATCAACTGATTAAACAGGTGGATTCAGGTGTGGCTCATGCTTGGTTGGAATGAAAACCTGCACCCACACCGGCCCTTTCCGGATAAGATTGGACACCCCTGGCCTACATAGAATGACCATGACTGAGACTCACCCACACTGACAGTGTAAAGCTCACCATCAGCTGGATTCATTATCTTTGGCTCTTTGTGCCCAATGTTGGCTGTTCTCACACAAACACACACACACACAAACAGAAAGAAAAAGAGAGAGACACACATAAGTATCGTTCTGTTTTAGCATTAGAGTGTTAGCATAACTAGGCAGAGTAGAGTACAGTGTAAAACATCAGATAAGTTGTTTAAGACAGACAGGAAGATGAATGATTGCAGCATTTGTATTACTGTATTTGAGTGTGTGTGGGTGTGTGTGTTGAGTCATACACACGGCTCTGAGGGTGATGGTATACGTGTAGTTGAGTGCGTGTCCATTGCTCTGATAGGTGACAACGCAGGTGTAACGGCCGGCGTAAAAAAGGAACATTTGATTGATCATCAGCTCGCCACTGCGCATTTCCATGTAGCCGCCATCAGAGTCAAGAGTCAGATTCTTACATTCCTACACACACACACACACACACACACACACAGAGACACACAGCATTGTCATAGTATTAAAATCCTGACCTTAAAAACGTTATCAACATCATCACAATACTGGTACTGATACGATGGTAAACAGTGAAAGCCTTAATCTCTTAATCGCTACAGTATCACACTAAACTCTACCGCACTTAACACCACTGTATAGCACTAAACACTACCACACTAAACACTGCGGTGTCGCACACTAAACACTACCACAGTACACACCACGGTATTGCACGAAACACCACGTTGTCGCACTAAACATTACCGCACTTAACACCATGGTATAGCACTAAACACAGCGGTATCGCACACTAAACACTACCGCACTAAACACTACAGTATCGCACTAAAGACTTCCGCACTAAACACAGCGGTATCGCACTAAAGATCACCACACTAAACACGACGGTATAGCGCACTAAACACGATGGTATAGCACTAAACACCACCGCACTAAACACGACGGTATTGCGCACCAAATACCACCGCATTAAACTCGACGGTATCGCGCACTAAACACGATGGTATAGCACTAAACACCACCGCATTAAACGCGACGGTATTGCACTAAAGACCAGCACACTAAACACCACGGTATCGCACTAAACACCTCCGCACTAAACACCACAGTACAGCACTAAACACCACCGCATCGCACTAAACATGACGGTATTGCACACTAAAGACCAGCGCATTAAACAGCACGGTAAAGCACTAAGGCCACCGCACTAAACACGACGGTATCGCACACTAAACACCACCGCACTAAACACCATGGTATAGCACTAAATGCGATGTTATCGCGCACTAAACGCGGCGGTATCGTGCACTAAACGCGACGGTATCGCGCACTAAACACCACCGCACTAAACACCACGGTATAGCACTAAATGCAATGTTATCGCGCACTAAACTCCACCGCACTAAACACTACGGTACTGCACTAAACACTACCGCACTAAACACTACAGTGCTGCACTAAACACTACCGCACTAAACACTACAGTACCGCACTAAACACTACCGTACCGCAGTAGACACTACCGTACTGCGCTAGACACTACCCCACTAAACATTACAGCACTAAACACTACAGTACCGCTCTAAACACTACAGTACCGCTCTAAACACTACAATAGCGCACTAAACACTACAGTACTGCAATAAACACTACAGTACCGCACTAAACACTACAGTACCGCACTAAAGACACTACCCCACTAAACACTACCGTACTGCAATAAACACTACCGTACTGCAATAAACACCACCGTACCGCACTAAACACCACAGCTAAACACCAGAGTACTGCACTAAACTCTACCCCACTAGACACTACAGTACCGCACTAGACACTACAGTACCGCACTAGACACTACAGCACTAAACACTACCCCACTAAACACAACAGTACTGCACTAAACACTACCCTACTAAACACTACCGCACTAGACACTACAGTACTGCAGTAGACACTACAGCACCGTACTAAACACTACAGTACCGCACTAAGCACTACAGTACCGCACTAAGCACTACCGCACTAAGCACTACAGTACCGCACTAAGCACTACCCCACCGCACTAAGCACTACCCCACTAAACACTACAGTACCGCACTAAACACTACAGTACTGCACTAAGCACTACCCCACTAAACACTACAGTACCGCACTAAGCACTACCCCACTAAACACTACAGTACCGCACTAAACACTACAGTACCGTACTAGACACTACAGTACCACACTAAACATTACAGCACTAAACACTACCCCACTAAACACTACAGTAATGCACTAAACACCACAGTACCGCACTAGACACTACAGTACTGCAGTAGACACTACAGCACCGCACTAAACACTACAGCACCGCACTAAGCACTACAGTACCGCACTAAGCACTACCCCACTAAACACTACAGTACCGCACTAAGCACTACCCCACTAAACACTACAGTACCGCACTAAACACTACAGTACCGTACTAGACACTACAGTACCACACTAAACATTACAGCACTAAACACTACCCCACTAAACACTACAGTAATGCACTAAACACCACAGTACCGCACTAGACACTACAGTACTGCAGTAGACACTACAGCACCGCACTAAACACTACAGCACCGCACTAAGCACTACAGTACCGCACTAAGCACTACAGTACCGCACTAAGCACTACCCCACTAAACACTACAGTACCGCACTAAGCACTACCCCACTAAACACTACAGTACCGCACTAAACACTACAGTACCGTACTAGACACTACAGTACCACACTAAACATTACAGCACTAAACACTACCCCACTAAACACAACAGTACTGCACTAAACTCTACCCCACTAAACACTACAGTACTGCACTAGACACTACAGCACTAAACACTACCCCACTACACACTACAGTACCGCACTAGACACTACAGTACTGCAGTAGACACTACAGCACTGCACTAAGCACTACAGTACCGCACTAAGCACTACCCCACTAAACACTACAGTACCGCACTAAGCACTACCCCACTAAACACTACACTACCGCACTAAACACTACCGCACTAAACACTACCGCACTAAACACTACCGCACTGCACTAGACACTACAGTTAAACACCACATTACTGCACTACACACTACAGTACCGCACTAAACACTACCCCACTAAACATTACAGCACTAAACACTACCGCCCTAAACACTACAGTGCTGCACTAAACACTACCACACTAAACACTACCGTACTGCACTACACACTACAGTACCACAAGAAACACTACAGCTAAACACCACAGTACCGCATTAAACATCACAGTACTGCACTAAACACTACCGCCCTAAACACTACAGTGCTGCACTAAACACTAACACACTAAACACTACAGTACCGCACTAGACACTACCGTACCGCACTAGACACTACCCCACTAAACACTACAGTACTGCACTAAACACCACATTACTGCACCGCACTAGACACTACCGTACCACACTAGACACTACAGTACCGCACTAGACACTACCCCACTAAACATTACAGCACTAAACACTACAGTACCGCTCTAAACACTACAGTACTGCACTAAACACTATAATAGCGCACTAAACACTACAGTACTGCAATAAACACTACCCCGCTAAACACTACAGTACCGCACTAAACACTACAGTACCGCACTAAACACTACTCCACTAAACACTACCCCACTAAACACTACAGTACTAAACACTACAGCACTGCACTAAACACCACCCGGCTAAACACTACAGTACTACAATAAACACTACCCCGCTAAACACTACAGTACTGCAATAAACACTACCCCGCTAAACACTACAGTACCGCACTAGACACTACAGCTAAACACCACATTACTGCACTAAACACTACCGCACTAAACACTACATTACTGCACTAAACACTACCGCACTAAACACTACAGTACTGCACTAAGCACTACAGTACCGCACCAAGATCTACCCCACTGAACACTACAGTACCGCACTAAGCACTACCCCACTAAACACTACAGTACTGCACTAAACACTACCGCACTAAACACTACAGTACTGCACTAAACACTACCCCACTGCACTAAACACTACCCCACTAAACACAACAGTACTGCAATAAACACTACAGTACCCCACTAAACACTACAGTACCCCACTAAACACTACAGTACCCCGCTAAACACTACCAAACTGCACTAAACACTACCGTACTGCACTAGACACTACAGCTAAACACCACATTACTGCACTAAACACTACCTTACCGCACTAAACACTACAGTACCACACTAAGCACTACCCCACTAAACACTACAGTACTGCAATAAACACTACCCCGCTAAACACTACAGTACCACACTAAACACTACAGTACCCCACTAAACACTACAGTACCCCACTAAACACTACCCCACTAAACACTGCACTGCAATAAACACTACAGTACCGCACTAAACACTACCGCACTAAACACTAGAGTACCGCACTAAACACTAGAGTACCGCACTAAGCACTACAGTACCGCACTAAACACTACAGTACTGCACTAAACACTACAGTACCGCACTAAACACTAGAGTACTGCACTAGACACTACAGTACCGCACTAAGCACTACCCCACTAAACACTACAGTACTGCACTAAACACTACAGTACTGCAATAAACACTACCCCACTAAACACTACAGTACTGTAATAAACACTACCTCGCTAAACACTACAGTACCGCACTGCAATAAACACTACAGTACCACACTAAACACTACAGTACCGCACTAAACACTACAGTACCGCACTAAACACTACCCCACTAAACACTGCACTGCAATAAACACTACAGTACCGCACTAAACACTACAGTACCCCACTAGTAACTAGAGTACTGCACTAGACACTAGAGTACCGCACTAAGCACTACCCCACTAAACACTACAGTACCCCACTAAACACTACAGTACCCCACTAAACACTACCCCACTAAACACTGCACTGCAATAAACACTACAGTACCGCACTAAACACTACCGCACTAAACACTAGAGTACCGCACTAAGCACTACAGTACCGCACTAAACACTACAGTACCGCACTAAACACTACCGTACTAAACACTACAGTACTGCAATAAACACTACAGTACCGCACTAGACACTACAGTACCGCACTAGACACTACAGTACCGCACTAAACACTACAGTACCCCGCTAAACACTACCGCACTGCACTAAACACTACAGTACCGCACTAAACACTACCGCACTAAACACTACAGCACTGCACTAAACACTACAGTACTGCACTAAACACTACAGTACTGCACTAAACACTAGAGTAATGCACTAAACACTACCCCGCTAAACACTACAGTACCGCACTAAACACTACAGTACCGCACTAAACACTACAGTACCGCACTAAACACTAGAGTAATGCACTAAACACTACATTACCACAAGAAAAACTACAGCTAAACACCACAGTACCGCACTAAACACCACAGCAAAACACCAGAGTACTGCACTAAACACTACCTCACTAAACACTACAGTATCATACTGTTGCTAGTAATTTGCCACTGCAATTCTTTTTGTATTGTATCCTGTACAACACACACACTCACAAACTCACATGGTACCAGATGATTTTGTACGTCTTGTTTGGCAGGTGCTGCACATTGGGACAGCGTAGTGTGCAGTTGCTCTGCAGTGGGACGGTGACGTTACGGTGCAGTGTGTCATCACAGTCAACCTTACGCTGAACCACGTCCAATCTCACACCGATCTTCACACATGATGACATGTTCCTGCACACACACGGACTACAGCTTTATTATTTACATTTATTAGCACGTGTATGCTTCTTCAGTCGTTAAGCCTATTTGTTAGCGTGTTTATGGTAGCCATGTTGTTCTGCAACATACAAATAAAGACTGTCAAGTTAGATATATGTTACTAGGTATGTGTGTGTGTGTACACCTGAGAATGCAGATGTACTCTCCTTTGTCCTGCATGCTGACCGGCTGTATCCACAGAGCGTCTCTGTGTTTGACGAACATTGGGAGGCTCAGGTCAACCGGCTCCTCCAGCTCGTGTGTGTGTCGGTACCAGAGCAGTGTGTGTCCCGTGCTCTGGATCTGAGCATAGTTATACAGTTTCTGGTGTACAAAGAGCGGGCAGCGTATTCTCCCCGCTTCACCCTCATACACTCTCACCGTTTCCCTTTCATACACACCCCAGTTCACACATTGTGGCCCTGAAACACACACACACACACATCAGGCTTGTGTGTGATGAGTTCTGGAAGCAGAGTGTACAGAATGAGCAATAACTACGCCAAAATCAATATCATACGCTCATCCCTGACCTGGACATTTATTTGCACGCACGCATGCACACACACTAAATCAATGTTTAAGCTAAATAGGAAGTACTGAAAACTATTACAAAAAGTCCAAAATCAATTACAATAATGTAAATTCACTGACACACACACGCTGCTGCCTTGGCTTATCCTGGTATAGTCTGCATGCTAACATTACCCCACATAATATAACTGATTTACAATTCTGCGTCAGGACAGAATATACGACACACACTCAGTATCCCTCTACCCGAATGCATGCACGCGCACGCACACACGCGCACGCACACACACAAAGCTCATCTGTGTTTCAAATGAACCACACTGCAATGCCGTATTCCATTCCCCGGTCTGTTC
>JAFFST010055417.1:3968-18252 GCA_022414735.1 Noturus placidus
CAATTAATGTATCCCCTTTCTCACACCCACAAATGCTTAAGGAAAAAAAACATTTACGCTAGCTAAAAAGGTTCAATCTTTCTGATCTAAAGTGGAGGAAATGGCGGAATTGTCATATACAGGATATATTACACACACAAAATATAAATGATATAAAACTGCAGGAATAAAAGTTAAAGAGGTGTAATGAGAAGTAATAACGTAACATTAAAAACACCACTTTTCAGTATATTTACAGTTAAATGATCTGTATAGTGCAGCTGGGGTTGTGTTGATTTGGGGTGTGTGTGTGTGTGTGTGTGTGTGTGTGTGTGTGTGTGTGTGGTCTCGCAGGAGGGATGTGGGAAGGTTGCTCATTTCTGAGAGTTATGGCCTGGGGAAAGAAACTGTTCAGGTGATGGCATATTTAATCAACGCTCGTCTTGCATCATGTTATGATGTAATTATCCGCAAGCTGTTCATTATTGCATCTGATGATTGACAGATCGCGAGACATTATTTATCTCAACTGGTCGGTTGAACCGATGCGGTTTGGACTATTGGATTTGTATCCGTGCTCGGAGAGGCTGAGTAATTATGAATGAGCGGTTATACCATTAATGCTGCCGAACCCGAGGCTGCCATCCGTTGTGGAGAGTAAATAAAAGGAAAAGTGTGGATTGTTTGGGAATTACCCATGGCTTCGACTCTAGATCTACAGCCTCACATAAATGAATACAAATTCTCCACATTTACATACCTTCACCTCGGGCACCTCTGTGTGAACACACACCCGCTTGCCATCCTCCCCTTCTCCTCTCAAGAACAGCATTTAATCATGAGGATTGCTTTCTCTTTCCAAGTCTCACCTGCGAGTCTTCCCTGCCAGGTCGGGGTAATTGTCACCTCCGGAGCAGTTTGCAGGTGTCTGTTTACAGTTTATCACCTGCATAATCTAACACCTCGGCTAAATGAGCTCTGTCATCCAGGGGAAGTTTGTAGTCTGGTGCGCACCTGAAGGTGGCTGGCAGCTCAGGATTGGGGCGCGTACACCACCGTCAATTAAAAGCTTTATGTCAGAGAACGCCAGGCTGCAGATTAAGTTCAGAGAGAGAGAAAGAGAGAGAGAGAGAGAGAGAGAGAGTGAGTGAGGGAGAGAGGGAGAGAGAGGGAGAGAGAGAGGGAGAGAGAGAGAGAGAGAATTCAATATACTTTCTCACTCTTACATATCCTTCTTCCTATTTTCTCCTCCATTTAGGCCATGTCCTATGTCTTTTCTCAGCACAGTTTACTCGACTACCCTATACATGGTTCTCCCTCTCTCACTCTCTCTTTCTGTCACGCTCTTTTTCTCTCTCTGGCTCTGTTCCTACTTCGGAAGCGGCTCTCATTTGTTCCTGGGTGATTAGGGTGTTCCCTGGCAGCCTTTTAACTGGCACTCATGTGAGAAATTTGGATGAAATCCCTTAAGGCAAATTTACAAACATGCCCATAATGCCAGCAAATGCATTTTTATTCCTAATGGCGATGAAAAAGAAAAAAAATGACGGTGCGGTAACGTCAGAAAACTCACAAAAATTGAGAGCGTTTTATAGCGCTGACATTAATGAGCTCTTTAGTAATAAAGCGCAGAGTTTAATGAGTAATAACAATTCCTACGTATCATATACTTCTGATTTCCTTTTCCAGCAGGACTCTGCACCTGTCCACAGTGCCAAAACTTCTAGTAACTGGTTTACTGACCGTGGTACTACTGTGCTCCATTGTCCAGCCGACTCACCTGAGAGACACGAGACACCAGACCCGACAATACAGATGAGCTGAAGGCCGCTATCAAAGCAACCTGGACTTCCAGAACACCTCAGCAGTACCACAGACTGATCGCCTCCATGCCACGCCGCATCCATGCAGTCATTCCTGCAAAAGGGATTAAAACCCCGAGCGAGTATCGAATGCATAAATGAACATACTGTTCACAAGGTCGACATTTCTGTATTATAAACTCTTTATTCTAATATTTTGAGATACTGGATTCTTGATTTCCGTGTTCTGTAAACCGTAATCATCCAGATTAAAACCAAAAAAAAAAGGCTCGAAATATTCCACTTTATGCGTAACGAATCTAGAATATATGAAAGTTCCACTTTTTGAATTAAATTACCGAAAGAAATGAACTTTTCCACGATATTCTAATATTTTCAGATGCACCTGTATGCGTAGCCTACTCGCTCACATAGTATTGCACATAAGCATTGTAAACGTTGACGTGAACAGCCCGATGTGCAGGAAAGTGAATGAATCTGATGATGAAACGTCATGCTTTTTAAGGCATTGTTGGGGGTGTTTACCATTTTGCATAGATCGCCTCAACATCTTAACATGTGAATAGAAAATTCAGCAGAATGCGACGGCACGTTCATCAACCCCAGAGGGTTAAAGGAACGGCCCTCTCCTGGCTCAGGTCTTATTTGACTGATCGTTATCAGTTCGTAGATGTAAACAGAGATTTCTCTGTGCATACTGAGGTAAAGTTTGGTATTCCACAAGGTTCTGTTTTAGGCCCACTGCTTTTTTCTTTATGCATGCTACCTCTGGGTCAAATTATTCATAAACATGGACTTAGCGTCCACTGTTATGATGATGACACACAGTTGTATGTTTCAGCAAAGCCAGATGACAGACACCATGGTTAAAGTACATTATACACTGGTTGCTTATTAACTTCCTTTTACTTAATTCTGTCAAGACAGAAGTATTTCTACTAGGACCACAAACAGCTAGAAGTAAGCTTTCTGATTACACAGTGAGTCTGGATGGCCTTTCTGTTCCATCATGTGCAGCAGTATAAGACCTTGGCTCTCCCTTTTAGTTATTCGGTCATAGTTAGTCTTGCTTGCACTCACACAAAGTACATTGTCCTTAACCATTATAAGACAATAAGCATACCTAATAATCCGTCCGTCTCTTCCCCCCCCCCTCTCTCTCTCTCTCTCTCGCTCTCTCTCTCTCTCTGTCTGTCGACCTACACATGATATTCCGGAGATGCCAGTGATCCTGACTCCTTCTGCTCTCCACACCTGCCTGATCCTACTGCTGGTTGGAGTTCTGATCAATTGGAAGTCACATGCTGCTGCTGAGGACGGCCCCACATGGTGCAGCCTAAAAATCATTGAGATTACTGAGGATGGTAGCACTTAAAAACCATAAAGATGGATTTGGACCTCAAGTCATATGAACAGTTATGCTGTGATGGCTACGACTACCATTGCTATGATAGCTTTAGGAGTGCAGTTGCCACAAACAGTTTCAAGCACCCTTCAGTGAACAGTGGAGAAGTTCAACAAACCAGACTGCAATATACAGTTCATTCTTCAAATCAGTGAACTGTATATTCAGTGTTAAAGATTTAATACGTGTGCATACAGTATTACTACATTCCTGAATTCTGAGTAGGAATTCCGAGTTGAGGGAGTGTTTATGTTTGCTGTTGTTAGTTGGAGGTTGTAGTTATGATTTTTATTCGAAAGTAGAAATAGAAAGTAGAAAGTAGAAAATAGGTTTCAACACAGAACCTTTCAGGTTCCCCCAGTGGGACAACCAAAGAACCCTTACTTTACCTAAGGATGTTATGTCCTGTTAGAGATGGATTACATCATCCATACATTTTCTGTATCGCTTATCCTTGCTGGGTCACGGGGAAGCTGGAGCTTATCCCAGGAGGCATGGGACCTCCTGGACGGGGTGCCAATCAATCGCAGGGCACAATCACATACACATTCACACACCCCTTCATACTCTACGGACATGCCTTTGGACTAGGGGAGATAACTGGAGTACTCGGAGAACATGCAAATTCCAAAGCATACAAGACCGTGGCGGGAATCAAACCCTCAACCCTGGAGGTGTGAGGCAGAAGTGCTAACCACTTGGTGGAAATCACAATTTAAATGTAAATGGTGCACTCATATAGAGCTTTTATCCAAAGTGCTTTACACTGTGTCTCATTCACCCATTCACACAAACACTCACACACACACACCAATGGGAGCAGAGCTGCATGCAAGGTGCTAGCTTGCCATCGGGGGCAACTTAGGATTCAGTGTCTTGCCCAAGGACACTTCGGTATGGGATCACCCGGGCCGGGATTCGAACCGCCAACCCCACGATTAGTGGACAACACGCTCTACCAACTGAGCCACAGCCGCCCAATGTGTTTAAATGTTGGATTAAATGTGTTTAATCCAAACTAGAACAGCTCACATACATGTAGGTTAATAAATAACATCAGCATGGACCTAACCTAAGAGTAAATAAGAGCTCTTCTGCATGGTGCCAATAAGTATCCAGAACGTCATTGTACAAATTTTACTTTGTGTATCAAATAAATTTGTTCTGACGGAGTTCATGAACTGTATTTTACAGTGAATGCGGTCCTTTGCTGGAAAAAGTTTGAGAACCCCTGCACACCTAGTATTAACCTATTGGTAAGGTATGCTTTGCAATACATTGTACAGACACAGTAAAGGAAAAATGATATCCAACGTTCCGGACATGGCCGTTTGTTAACCAGGACAAAGGTGTTCAAGTGCATCCCACTCTTTTTCCAGTACTCTGCATTGTGGTTGCAGCAGCGTTAGTTAAAATGTGGGTCATGGCATGGATTTTGCACATCCCTCTTGTGGTCCCATATGGTCTATTGGCTAGGATTCCTGGGTTTCACCCAGGTGGACTGGGTTCAACTTCTGGTATGAGAACTCGGCTTTATTGTATCACTCAAGTTGAAATTATCATCGTCTCTACTAAAAATCAGTGCATGGCTGAGTTCTATGACTTTTCAGTCAGAGTGATGGTACTCAGGCTGCCGGATGTATGGTGAGCTGGGATTGTATAGTGGCTAGTACTCTGCGTTGAGGCTGCAGTGACTCTAAGCTCAGGTATGCCTTATAACAAACCATGATTCTTCAGTGGGAAAGCAAAATAAGGCAGGATCAAGATGTACTTTAGGCCAGTGGTACAACAGATCCGTGACCATAGGTCAGAAGAGTCCAATTTGGCCTTCGGGCTGGCACAACTCTTTTTTACCCCATCCAATGTTGTGGATGATGTCACTTGTTAAGAGCAACAGAGCTCAACCTACAGGGTGTCCCAAAAGTAACTATACATAGGGGAGTGTGTTTTCCAGCACCACGTCATGTTCGTTGAGGTCCACTTCTCGGTTGGTCTTCAACACTTCCAGGTTTTCTGAAGGTTGGCAACAGTGTCATGTGCGATATGCTTGCCATGTTTTTTCATGGTTCATCACAAGCTTCCCGATCCAGCCATGAGAATGATTTCAATGAGTTCTTCTTTTGTCAAAGGCATTCTTAAAGGTTATCCGGAAAAAATAATAACAATAATATAAGCTAAGTATGAAATATTTTGGAAGACATTTTTCTAAAAAGTGTTAATTTCCCCAATGCATGGAAACCTTCGGTATAGTCCAGCCAATTCAAAAACTTCCCTCTACTCACTTGAAAAGGTCCAGGCTTCTCGCCGATTGGTTCAACTCTTTGTAGGCAGGCATTTCCTTTGTGGTCCCATATGGTCTAATTGCCAGGGTTCATGGATTTCACCGAGGCAGCTTGGGTTCGACTCCTGGTATGGGAACTTGTATTTATTGTATCATCTGACTTCATAATTAGCATCACCTCTCCAAAAAATCAATGCACGAGTGAGTTCTATGTCCCAGGTTTCAAACAGCAGCTGATTTTCTGTCATATTGATGGTGCTTCTAGATGTATGGCAAGGGTGTCCAATCTTATTCGGAAAGGGCCGGTGTGGGTGCGGGTTTTCATTCCAAACAAGCAGAAGCCACACCTGAGTTTATTGGAAGCCATGATCAACTGATTAAACAGGTGGAATCTCTTGTACTCTGGATTTGGCCATGGCTCACAACAAGCAGCCCTTAACTACCACAGAGCTCAAACTTAACTACCAAAGATCTAACCCACCTCGAAAACTGCCTTAAATTAACACCTCAAATCTGTAAAGACTATATCCTGGTCAGGGCGGTGGTGGATCTGCGATCTATCTCGTTAGACTGTTATTAAAAACTCTGTCTCTACTGAACCAAAAAGAACGAGACCACCTTCCTCTCCCTACGTGTTCTGTTACACCGGGAACCCTGGGAATGACACAGGAATACACGCTGGATGGGATAGTAGTCCATCACAGGGCATGTTTACACACTCATTCACACCCAGTGGAGTACTCCACAGAAACAAACACCAATTTTAAACTCTTACGTTTAAAAAGTCAAGTTCATACTAAACAGTGGGCCTACATTGACTTGCTTGTATGTCGGCCATCTTGAAGAACTGCGGTGGAAGTTAATGGCTAAGCTCTTTCTGCTCTGTGCATTCCAAGTGTTTAGCCTTTGAAATGTACATTTTCCCAGTGTGCAATGCAAATGAGGCACAACAAGACTAATTACGGGGAACAGGTGTGAGCAGTAATGTTTGGGGGCGGAGCAGCGTGGAAAACAGAAATAATGTGTCGCTTTCATTACACTTTGGAAATATCTTGCTCTTGGGTGTGTCCCAAATGCTAGTACCCTGTGACTGAATTCATGCTAACGAGTAACGGCTGTCTAGAAAGCTTACAGGAGCATATGGTTTGGGACGGTGTACAGCGACACTCCGGCACAAGGAAGAGTTACCAGGGAAAACAAACTTTTAACTTTGCAGCTAATTCAGTAGCTAGTTAAGAACTAGCTGGGTAATTGGTTAATTATCAGGTTAATGGGAGAAATACAGACGCTAAACTTTCTTTCTTTCCTTATCATGCCATTTAATTTTCTTTTCATCCCTCCTGTCTTCTTTATGACATCCTTCACTGCATCTTTATTATACACTTTTTTTGAATCATTCCTTCTTACATCACCCCCTTCATTTTTCTCTTTTCTTTCTTTCTTTCTTTCTTTAGTTGCTTGTCTGGATCATGAGTCCATCATTTCCCCCCTTCCCTTTTTTATCCCACCATCACGCCAGCTCTCTTTGATCATGTCATTTCTTTCATTTTTTCCCCTACAGTATATTATCTTTTATTCATTATTCCCTCCTTCTTCCATCACTCCATTAATTGCACTTTCGTCCCTTCTTTTTCATCATTCTTTACTTTCCTCTTTTATTCACTCGGTTCATTCTTCCATCATTTCCCCTTGTTAACCTTGTGGATCTCTCTTTTTTTTTAATTACATTCCTTTTCGAAATATCTGATAAGAAGTGTGATTAGAACAGACGCTAATAATAATGCTGTAGTAAAAACAGGAAGTAAACTGCACTTATATAGCACTTTTTTTTTACTTTACACTGGTTCGCATTCACACACACACACACACACACACACACACACACTCACTCACACACCAATGGTAGCAGAGCTGTCATGCAAAGTGCTAGCTTGCCATCAGGAGCAACTTGGGGTTCGGTGTCTTGCCCAAGGACTATTCGGCATGTGGAATCACGTGGGCTGGGAATCGAACCGCCAACCCTGCGATTGGACCGCCCACTCCATTACAGCTGTCCATGAAGTCTAACATTTGAGACAGGACCTAAACTTTTTAGAATTTTAAAAAAGCTTTAAAAACTATTCCTCAACCTAGCGTTGAATGCTGAACTTTACCCGCCTCCAGCGCACAGGGTTTACTGCGAGGGTTTCCACATGGCTGCACTGTCACTGTCCTTAAAAACGCAGATGTGTTTGATTAGTTTTGACTAATTGTGGGAAACGGCTGTTTTCGCCTGCGCCTCAGGCTCATGACGGAAAGAGATTCGTTGTGGCGTTGATGACAGGTGGGCCTGCCGATTTCACCTTCATTCACTGAATATCTAATGCCATTTTAAAGTTTAATATGGGTTGTTTTTTTTTTTTTCCAGTGGCATCGTGGAAAATAAATAAATTCACCTCACACAAAAATACAACCAACATTGTGTGCACCGAACGTTTGCGAGTGTTCTCTGAAACCGTGATACAATCGTTTAGTATGTCCGCTAAGAGCTCCAGCAGTGTTACAGAATTTATTCAAGTGCAGTGTGAGATGTAGGTAATATGTTTCATCACAGCACAGCTCTGTCAAATTCCGGATTCTGATTGGTCAGAAACTGTCGAATCATTCTCTATAACAGCAGTTCGCTCTGACCGAAGAGCAGCTGCTAATCACAGGTTTTCAATAATCAATAATAACAATACCTTACGGTTTCTATAATAACGGCTCGTTCACCGGGACTCGTACTCGTGAGGATTTCATGGAAGGAGTCTCCAGTATCAGCGCTTTTGTTCTTGACTGGTTATCCATCCATCCATCCATCTTCAACCGCTTACTCCTTTATAAGGGTCACGGGGGAACCTGGAGTCTATCCCAGGGAGCATCGGGCACAAGGCAGGGTACACCCTGGACAGGGTGCCAGTCCATCACAGGGCACATTCACATACACACTCTCACACACTCACACACTACGGACACTTTAGACACGCCAATCATCCTAACATGCATGTCTTTGGACTGGGGGAGGAAACCGGAGTACCCCGAGGAAACCCCCGACACACTGGGAGAACACTGGTTATAGATTCTATAATATAATTCAGTGCAGGAACTTGTCTCATGGACTCTCCACAACGTTAAATGCAACCATAAATGGATAAAAAATAATATTGAATGGTAAAAAAATTTGAATGGTAAATTGTAAACTGCGATATCAGAGAAATAAAACAGTGTTAATGGAAAATAATCAACTTGTAGGTACGAACAGTGACTCATGCATCATAGCACCACCGTTGATTATTTTTCTATAACAGCATGACCCGGAGATGATTAAGCCTATTTGTAGACATTTCCGATATTCATTTTTAATTTTAAGTGTCGTCCTATTATCGGATAAATTAGCATAGACGTATTCGTACGCATGTGTGTGTGTGTGTGTGTGTGTAGCACTTGCTCCAGCCCTCATATTTAGCTGATGTACTCTTTCTGTGTGTGAGTGTGAGAGCGTGTGAGAGCTATTTTAGGGGTATTTTGACAGTCCTGCACTTGTTTTTGGTCAGTCGGTGGAAACTCTTGCAGTATTGCAGCACTCGCATTACTGTATGAGCGTAAATCCAATGCGGCTCCTCTGCGATCTGCCTCCCTTATACGTCTGAAGTGAATCAATGTAACTGCAAATATATGCTGTAGTTCTAGACAAACAAGGTCGTCACACTCTATCTTTCCTTTCCCGTTTCACCTTGATGTCAGTTCATTAGCTTGTACTGCACTAGAAATAATGAGGGTTTTTTAAACTCATTTTTTCAATCTAAAACTCTGCACACAATATGCTTCTGTCTATATGCGTGGGTGTGTTCGGATGGATAGAGAACCGCTCGGGTAATTATTCAAATCATTCAACAACACTTTAAAACTTTACTTAAATACGTCTGTATTAATATATTTCTCAAACCTATCGGATATGTGCGAACGCTTAAGGATTCCATCCAATCCCTGTACAACAAATCAGAGGAGATCGACAAGCATTGTGTTAGTTATTCGAATGATTTATTTATTTATTCTCTGCGTTAACAAACCCCGTGTATCAGTAATCGCATTCGCTCGGCTCGATGTTGATCTCATTCGCACGCTTATGAATGACGTATCTTCAGATTAAATATTTTCTTTCCCCATGTATGAATCCTGTATTAAATGTGTTCAATAAAGCAATATTCTAGCCGAAAGCGGCCTACGGTACCTAAACTCCGACTCTAATTGATGCTGTGTATTGAGTGTGTACTAGTTAGGTTTATGTGAGTGTATCATGAGGTACAGGGAGCGTGTAAATATTAGATGATAAGCGATAGACTAAATACTTAACACTCCGCATTATGTGGGGTGGGGATGTCTTAAATCACTACAAGCACTAATCTTGAGAAGTACAGTAAGGAGAAAAAAAGTGCTGTTATAGGAAAAGAATCCATGATAAAGTGGTCACTGTTACGAGTATGTCTAGACGTGATTTATTCCTCTTATACCACGGCATTTTGCATTTAAAAAGATGAGACTTTTGTTTAAAAAATGGATTACTGAAATAAATCATACTTTTTAGCCGATTATATTTACTTTTTAAACGTCGATGGAACGAGTTCACACTTACGCCGTGCCAGATGGTAAAGTTGTTCCCGTACGCTACAGGATTTCCACTCGCTGGCGGTTTTATGGAAATCGCCGATAAAAGGCCGAAATCCTAGGCAAATCAGAGCTCGCTCCCGCGAGCGTCAAACGCACCGTCCGAATGATCTGAGAGACGTGTTGCCGATGTCAACGAGATATCTAGCATGTTAAATATCGTTCTGGGACCTGTCGGCAATTCAGAAATATAACTTCCGGGTGGTGTATGTATAGCAGCAGCCATTAAGAGAGCAAGAAACACAATTTAAAGTGGTCCATAGAGCTCACCTCTCTAGGAGTAAACTATCTAAAATATATCCCAATGTTCCTGACATGTGTGAGAAATGTAAACTCTCACCGTGTAACCTGAGTCATATGTTTGCACTCTGTCCCAAACTACAGAACTTTTGGAACTCCTTTTTTAGGACTATGTCCGACATTCTTAGAATTTTTGTCCTCTAATTGCCATCTTTGGTGTTTCATCTCAGTGTCAGTCTCTGAACCTTAGACACGCTAGTGTTGTGGCCTTCGCATCGTTCCTTGCTCGGCGCAGAATATTGTTGTCTTGGACCTCTCCACAACCCCCCTCTATATCAGTCTGGCTTAAAGATCTAATGTTCTTTTTGAAGCTGGAAAAAATCAAGTATAACATCAGAGGTAGCGGAGACTCATTTTTGGGAAAATGGCAACAGTTTATTACCTACTTCAAGGATGTACGCCCCCTGGAGGTAGATTAAGGAGAGGTGGACGGTCAATACTATCCATTTAAACCCCCTCCCCCCCTTCCCCTTTTTTTATTTTTATTTCTTTATATATATTCTGTATGGATTTATGAAAATAATACGAGACATATGTAATTGAATCACATGTACATGAATCATAAATTAATGAATCATATGTAGACAAAAAAAAGAGAGAAAAAAAAAGAGAGAGCAAGAAACGGGAAACGAGACGTGACCGGGGGAAGTTTCAGTGGGAGGAGTCCTGATGTACCTGCAACGGAACATGACATAAATGCTTGCAAGAAACTTCATTTACTTTAAACAACAGTACAAAAACGATGCCGCAGGACCGCCTTTATGACGTGTATGGACCGCGTGAAGGGAATTACATACACTACTGGACTTGTGAGATGTACTTCAGTGGCTCTTCTGCCTCTTTAGTTGTCAAAAATATCATATCATGACATCGTTTTGATCTAAAGGTGACCAAACATCAAGTAGGTACTTTATTGTCCGCTTCAAACGATGTCGGCTAGTGCAAAAAGGCTTTCTTCAGATTCCGGGCGCTTTATGTTCTCTCAGCGTTCAGATAAACACTGTACATGATCCGTCGCCATGTAAACACTCAATACTACAGGAGTTTTAACATATGTGGCGTATTCTAACACGGTAAATATAATCTATCGAAAGGCATCTGTTTGCAGTCAAGATAAAATGTGAACAGAAGTGCACGTCTGATTCGTTTTGTCCGTCATCGTTTGAAAGCCTTTCTTTGTTCTCTCTCTTGAAGTTAATAAAGTTTTTTTTTTTCAAAAAACAACAAATAAAGCACAGCTTGATATGTCACTGAGAAAACATCAAAAAAGTTTCATCTCTGACTGACACTGACGTCTCCTTCCATAAAACACTATAGAAACGATAACATGTTAGAACAAGCACTTTAATATACACCTGTGAATTGCAGCTGCCGAGCTTCTCTTATAGAAAACTAATCAACACCTTCTGACCAATCAGAATCCAGAACTCAGTAGCGCTGCGGTATAGCGATGAGTGATCGCACTCGGTGATCTGATTGAACCTGAACAACCTTCATAAGAGCAACAGGAGTCGTTGTAATGTTCAGGTTGACCCGTTAAATCGTTTTTGATCTTCATTTAATTTAACTCCAGGGATGAAATATATATAAACCGCAGCATTCTCTGGTGGCTCCGCCCATTTTTCTTGTATGAAATCAAAACCAAATCATTAAAAGAATCACGTTCGATAGCTGAATAGAGATTAAAGGGTGTCAGAATGCACAAAAAAAGGACTTATTGTTGACCTTGACTTGACCTCCGTATCACTAGAGCATGACAGGATAAAACGGCTAGTCAGCAGTTATTCGGTGGAGCTCATGCGCACGGAGAATTTAAGGTGAAAAGGTGAAGAAGTTGGAAGTGAAGTCGTTTTTGCGAGGCTCATACATCATACATCACCCTAACCACGTTTTCACACGCACTAATGCCTTTTCTTTAGCCAGAGTGCAGGCCTGAAGAAGCCAGCGCCGACAAACCGTCACGCTTTGGGCTTGGGAGAGCCAGAAAGATTTATATATTCGGAGTTTTTGCAAAGTACTGACAGAATTAAGCAAGTATTATTCTTATCAATCTCAACCTGCTGACAGATTCCAATAAACTTGTGACCTTTCAATTTGCCCGTGATGCATGGTCTCCGACGTGAGTTATAACCCGAGATCTGGGTCAGAGATAGGCAGCCGCTGATATTCATTCATCACGTCGGGATGTACTTACCATCAATCAGCACAAATGATCTGCGGAATTATTGCGCTCAGCGGGTGGAGGGGGTGGGACGGGGACATCGAGTCAATAAACGGCGGGTGCGTTGAACACAAAGGCTGTTTGGTTCGTGTTTAAAAGCTGGTTAGAATTGATATTCAGGCGCATTGGTGGCACATTCAGGTGCGTTTCTATCCAGCAGCGAGCGCTCTTTTGTTTGCGAGTGTTTACAAAGTGGAACAAGCCTCTGATGGGTCTCATTTGCCGGGAAGCGCTACACGCTCGGCCGCTGGCTGTGCGCCTCTATACACACTCGCTGCTGGAGATGAACTTTGGGTCACACAAAGGGGACGCCAACAATTGCAAGGCTTCTGCTCTTCCTGTCAGGCTCTCATTCTTTATCAGTGTTGTTGTTGTTGTTGTTGTTGTTGTTGTTTTACTTTCCCATCGGCTTTTTCTCATCCTTTTGTCTATCATGCAGAAAAGGAGGAATGTATTCTAGTCTCTACCTCCAGACTCCTCGGTCATCTCGTACCTGCTCTACTTCTAAATCTGTGTATCATGTGTTTGCAGAGGGAGAGAGAGAGAGAGAGAGAGAGAGAGAAAGAGAGTGTGAGAGAGAGAGAAAGAGAGAAAGAGTGAGAGAGAGAGAGAGAGAGAGAGAGAAAGAGAGAAATTCTGTGTATGTATGAGCGAGACAGAGAGATGCAGTACTGACCTGATGAATCTTTTTCTCATCGCTCTTCTCACGCCTTGTTAGACGTGCACATACCGATATCCCCCATAGTCGTAGCCTCTCTGTCCATTCTTGTTGTTTTTCTTTTTCGTTCTTTCTGTCAGACCACCAGTCCAGCCACAGAGGGACTTTTTGTCTTCCTGACTGACTCCGTATCCCTGAAGCCCTTCCAGTAGGTGGCGGTGTACACTTAAATGCTCTCCAGCAATCTGTCAAGAACAATGCTAACTAGCTTTACTAATTTAATCAATCTAGTCAATACGTTGTCGTTTAGCTAATGTGATCGTTTATGAACCGATAAAGAGAACTAAAAACTAACCGGATTCAAAAAAGGAGTCTTTTCCATCGTTAAAGCAAATCATAGCTATTCTTTAAGTAGTTAAAGGCTGATAACCAGCTACCGTTCCAGCTGTTTCTGCTACATGGTTAGCGACGAAGTAAAAACATCTGCGTATCCTATTACAATATTTTACAGCATTTGATAGATTCTCTTATCCAGAGCGGCTTACATTTATCTCATTTATACATCTGAGCAGTTGAGGGTTAAGGGCCTCGCTCAAGGGCCCAACAATGGTAGCTTGGAAGTGCTGGTGCTTGAACTTCTGAACTTCTGAGCAGTCACCCAGAGCCTTTAACCACTGAGTCACCACTGCCCCAATACAATGTGTAAGAATTCTTCCTAAATGAATAATCTTTTCATAATAATGAGTTTTATTCATATATAACTTTTCATTTTGAGTCTAAAATCTTATTGTTTATACATAAAAAAAAAATCACAAGCAATACATATAAGATTTTTTTTTTTATTTTAATTAAGGATCATTGATCATTTTTATTGATTCTCATACACTTTTCAGAGTACAACAAAATATATCAATACAGAATCAACATGTTTTAC
>JAFFST010055417.1:28442-30942 GCA_022414735.1 Noturus placidus
CAACAATTTGTTGTGAAAAATAAATTCTCACTCTCAGTCAACCACACACACACACACACACACACACACAGCACTCACACACACACACACACACACACACACAGAGAGAGAGCGAGAGAGAGAGAGAGAGAGAGAGAGAGAGAGAGAGAGACACAATCAATTCCTAATGTAATCCAATGTAAAGTTGTAAGATGTAATTATTAATAAAAAAAAAAGGGGGGGGGATTTATTTAGAAGTCTGTATTTTTATTGTGTTTTAAAGACATCTTGCAAAAGGAGGGCAACGGACAAATGTTAATGCCATTTGGGGGCGTCGCCCTGGAAAAGTTTGGGAACCCCTGGACTAGCCTGTTCACTTGACCAAGGTTTACATTTACATTTATTCATTTAGCAGACGCTTTTATCCAAAGCGACTTACAAATGAGACACCCTCACACACCAATGGTAGCAGAGCTGCATGCAAGGTGCTAGCTTGCCATCGGGGGCAACTTAGGGTTCAGTGTCTTGCCCAAGGACACTTCGGCATGGGATCACCCGGGCCGGGATTCGAGCCACGATTAGTGGGCAACCCACTCTACCGACTGAGCCACAGCCGCCCTAGGGTGTTGCAGACTACGAGTTTTATTCAGTGAGTCGCCCAAATACAGAACATTCACAGTTTATACACCCGTGTCTTCAAGGAGCTGTTTATTGAACATTTAAGGAAGGAGTCTCCAGTCTCCAGTGCTTTGTAACAGTCAGAAGCTGAGGTAACTTTACATTTTCAGCTTTACACAGACAGACGAGTTTAGGCTTTGTAGTTGCTCATTAACAGGACAAGCTGCTTTTTTGTCTTCGTCTTCGAGAGAGCGAGAGAGAGAGAGAAACAGATGGTGAGGGAACGCTTATTTATAGCTGCTATAACATGTGTGGTATAACAAGCATATGTTATGAACTAGAAATAGAGAAAAACATGATGGCTTTCTTTAATAAATAAAAATAGTAATTGTTGACACATAGCAGTGGGATAATGGAAATTTTAAAAATAAATAAATTAAAAACATTTGCGGATCTGGAAAAAGTTTACGCCCTTATCCAGAGCGACTTATCTCATTTAAACATCTGAGCAGTTGAGAGTTAAGGGCCTTGCTCAAGTACCCAGGAGTGACAGCGTAGTGCTGCTGGGATTTGAACTTAAAACCTTCTTGTCCAACATTTTAACCATTAAGTTAGCACTGCCCCCAAATGAATCAACTTTGTGGTGGTATCAGTAACGCCGCTTCAACCAACCCCCCCCCATCGTTGATCATTTTCCTATAAGAGAACAACCTAGAGTGCTTTCTTCCTTATTTTCTCCTGAAACAGACCTTCTAAGAACATTGTTTCACACTTTGATGTGACTGACAAGATTTCCATGTCGTCAGATCTCCCATAAGGCCAAGCGCTGTATGCATAGAAGCGTAAGATTCGCTAAGCACTGAGCTACAGTACTACAAGCTCTCATTTCTTCTGGGAGATTAAGTAATTACACAACGAGTATACGGGAATAATAATGAATGAATAATGACGGTGTGACGACGGTGTGTTTTCCCTTTAACAAACACACACTGACCTGAGCAGCTGAAGAACACACATTCATTCTGGTAATAAATAAATAAATAAATAAATAAAATAAGTGCACAATAGCAGCAGGCCCATGTGTGCCCAAGTCTATTTATCTATGCATGTGAAATAACGATACCGGAAGGAGTTAAGTGTTGTAAAGCCGAATAGAAGACAACACTCACTGCAAGAAGAAGCATAGAGCTACGTCCATCATAAATACAGTGAGAAGAAAGGAGATGCGATTTTCACCTCACCGAGGCCAAGAGACGGAAAAGTCTGAAGGCTTTTCAACTGGCTTTTTTTCAGGGCTGAATTGTGATGTTGTGTGTGAAGAACATTGATCTTCTGTCAGGCATTTTATAGAGGAAATGCATACATAGTAGACATAAAAGCCCATTCTCTGAGGTATGAGAATCTCTAAAATGCGACTCCGTGAGAACTTACTATAATGCCTACTTTGATCATTGTGTTCTAAAAATCAATATCAGGGGAAGAAGAAGAGTACAAAGAGCTGCAGATGAAGGAGGCTGGGTTTTTTTTTTTTCTTAGATCAACCACAAAGCTGCAGGTCCGCAGAGGAAGCACCCACTGATTCTTTTCCCAAATACTGGAGGTTGATAAAGACTTTCTGTCGTTCACTTTCCCCCTCGCTGACTTCGGCGTGTACCGCACTGAAAGAATGATTCAGCGGAGTTGTCAGAGGTCAATTCCAATTTCATATCAGACCTGCGGGTCAATGGCAATTCAGATTTCCGTGCCGAAGTGTGGAATTAATTCAGGTACCATGGTGTTTAAAATCGAAACCGGATCTCGGTAGGTTAAATTGAAATGATGTGTGCTTGATATAAAGAAATTAGATTACAAATCGCTAGTTCTTAATCCGGGACGGTTTAAAAACAATCATTCCGATGAAGAA
>JAFFST010055417.1:33442-38521 GCA_022414735.1 Noturus placidus
ACCTGAAAGCAGCTGTAACGACATCCATCGATCTACTCCTTTATCAGGGTCACGGGCAACCTGGAGCCTATCCCAGGGTGTATGGGGCATAAGGCGGGGTACACCCTGGACAGAGTGCCACTACATCACAGGGCACAATCACATACATACTGTACACTACGGGCACTTTAGACACGCCAATCATGCAGTAGTCTGAAGACTGGGGGAGGAAACCGGAGTACCCCGAGGAAACCCCCGGGGAGAACATGCAGACACACACATGGCCCCGGCAGGACTCGAACCCCGGACCCTGGAGGTGTGAGGCGAACGTGCTAACCACTAAGCCACCGTGCGCCCACCCGGAACGACATTTACACTGAAAGCAATCATCCTCATTTCTACCCCTCATCAAAAATAAGCACCGAGACATCTAAAGCCGTTTAGACTAATCTGGCCTCCTGTGGAATAATATCACTCTGAATGCCTGAATAATTATTTCCCCTCACTGTAAATCCTCAAGCCTATCAGTATTGTTCACCCAAGTACGGCTTGAGTACTTGTCATACTGTAATTAATCACAAACATCTCAATATCGAAATCCACTAACACTTTATTCGAAGCTCATCCGCATTGGACCTTCATTAGACATGCGTGAGCACTGTGTAAATCATTTATAAAGCAATCCCAGGGGAATTATATCAGTTAAAACTTGTAAGGTGTCACGTAAGGGAGGCGCAACATGCGACGGATGCGAGCGCAGATAAGAGCTTTAATGAAGATTAGAATATCCCGAGGGCAAGGCGAAAGACGTAAACAAAGACAAGAAGTGCTCAGGTGATCAGTCGAACAGGCTAGAACGGGTAAGGCGGAAATCAAGGGCAAAGGCAAGGCAGAATGGACAAAAACAATGGACCGGCTTGGCCCAGACATTATGGCAGCTGAACATACTACTTCACGAAGACCTTGAGCATGAGCAGTCTCTTAAGTAGCGTGGTGATTGGGAACAGATTACATTTACATTTATTAATTTAGCAGACGCTTTTATCCAAAGCGACTTACAAATGAGACACACTCACACACCAATGGTAGCAGAGCTGCATGCAAGGTGCTAGCTTGCCATCGGGGGCAATTTAGGGTTACTGAACCCTGAACACTGGTCTTGCCCAAGGACACTTCGGCATGGGATCACCCGGGCCGGGATTCGAACCACCAACCCTACGATTAGTGGATTAGTGGACAACCCGCTCTACCGACTGAGCCACAGCCGACCCCAGATGTGTGTGATTAGTCCTCAGGACAAGGTGACGTGTCTGTGTGTTCCAGTGAGAGTCATAGTCGTCGGCCATGTTTTTAGTTTGCGGTGCATTCTGGGAAATGGTGTCACTAGTTTGCCGTGACATGACATAACCTGACATTAAGGTTATTGTGTCATTTGTGTATATTTTTTGTTTCTTGTAGGAGCAGGGAGTTGAATAAAGCATTTAAATGCACTACCTTACTGCAAGGGCACAACCATGGTATGGATATTGGGGGGGTCCAACAAACTCGGCGGGAGAATGTGTAAGTGAATGTAACGTTAATGGTCAAAAACCGGAACTGATGTTAGCCTAGCCTACTTCATGGGTGTGCAAATATCAACAGTTAATTGACGTTCTTAAGAACAAATAGAAATATTTTGTACCGTATATTGGGAGGGACAGATTGGTATTTCCTCAATATTGAGGGGGATATGACCCCCCCCCCAAAGAAATGCATGGTTACGCCCATGCCTTACTGTATATAACTTCTCTTATTTGAGAAGCCCGTTTGGCATTTATAATATAATTATATAGAACTAATGTATATTTATGAGTATGCATTAATTTATTTACATACTATATCACCAGAATGAACAGGAAAGAAAAAGAGAGACTTCACAGTTACAGATTGACACTTTTTTACTTCCCGACCAATCAGGTTGCAGGGTGGCGGCAAGTCAGAAAAATAAACGTGGAGGATATCGATTTTTTTTTTTTAAATCTCAAACCTGTATTTTGAACTAAGGTCTTAAAGATAAACCTTACCAGTAGTAAGTTCGAAATGTGTCTATATTGACTAATTGTCTGTAATATAATGTGTGCATAATTCAAATACAAATACAAAATTCCTATTGAAATACTTCCAAAGTCATTCGATAATATTATGTGCGTTAGCCGCGTTTGGTGGTGGTTATGGTTAACACACTTCCTGATCACTGCAGGACAAATAATGGACATGGATGTGTTGAGTACAGCAGAAATGAGGAGGAGTGAACAGTACACTGCCGTAACACAGAGATCGATATGTAATTACTCCCTGCTCGTGGCTCCATTATTGATGAGTTTATACGGCTTCGTGCGGCGCCATGTCGTAAGATTTTGGCCAGGTTATGCTCACGATTCAGGCTTTCGTCACATATTCTGATTTGGATTTTTCAGTGCTTTCCATAGACTGTAGCTTTGCACCATGGTGAGTATTTATGTATATTTAAAAGCCCGGGAAAACATTTCATATTTACTTTCAGTATATACAGTACTGTATACACATTGTCAAGTCAACTCTGGTTTCAGTGACAAAATGATAGCTGACTTCATTTCCCAGCAGCCTTGCAAGCCATGTGACCTGTCACTCTCTCACTCTCTTTCTCTCTCACTCTCTCACTCTCTCACTCTCACTCTCTTTCTCTCTCTCTCTATCTCTCACTCTCTCACTCTCACTCTCTCACTCTCTCTCTTTCTCTCTCTCTCACTCTCACTCTCTTTATCTCTCACTCTCTTTCTCTCTCTCTCACTCTCTCACTCTCTCACTCTCACTCTCTTTCTCTCTCACTCTCTCACTCTCTTTATCTCTCTCTCTTTCTCTCTCTCTCCCACTCTCTCACTCTCCTCTCTCACTCTCTCTCTCTCTCTCTCTCACTCTCACTCTCTTTCTCTCTCTCTCTCTCTCTCCCTCTCTCACTCTCACTCTCTCTCTCTCACTCTCACTCTCTTTATCTCTCTCTCTTTCTCTCTCTCTCTCACTCTCTCTCTCTCTCTCTCTCTCTCTCTCTCAGACTATATAACTGTAAGGGAGACGCATCACAACTGTCAGCTCCAACTGTAGGACACATTATAGTGTGATACAATAACAAAACCGCATACACTTGTAATATAAAAAAAAAGTTCTACACATATCTCTATATCCCTTTTTTATTGCAAGCATTTGAGGACCTGGACTTGAGTCCAACTCGGCCCCTTTTGGACTCGGACTCGATTGGTTAAGCACTTGGTTAAACACTACAAAGGTGGACTCGGACCCAACACTAACGCTAATTAGTGTATCTAAAGGCTAATTAAAAGGTGTAACAGTGTAAACGTACACTTATATACAGTTATACTTCCAGGTGAAAGATATATACTGTAACTAAAGGTACTAAAGGTACTAAATATGTATCCTAATCAGAACGTTTATCCTGTACGTCGACTTATTTATATTTATAATTATCATTATAGCTGAATCTATAAGCACAGGAAGAAATAACGCAGAATGTGCTTCATACTATATCTGCTGTTTATTCTACTGGCGAATGCAATTAATCCACTCCTAATCTACCATCTACTAATTAATCACCACAATTTATCTACAGCACACAGCGTTAATAATCTTTTAAAGCAGTGTACAGAGCAGAGAACAGCCTTAGATTGACCCCTGGAGGATGGTAGAATCAGCAGTTAATGCAGGACGTATAGAATTTAAGGTCAAATTCAAACAGAGACGAGCGTCTCACACCCTGGACTGTTTATTTATGAATTTTGTTTTATTTTTTTGTAATTATTACAACATTGTTGTGAAAATATTCCAACGGAAGAAGAACAGAAAACCTACAAAACATCAGAGAATTATATTGCTAAGTAATACTTATATATTATTTCTATCTAAATTTATACATACATTACATGTAATATATTATCAAATATAAAGGCACATGTAAAGGCACAATCTAAAATACTTTTATTTGGAGCTTGTTTTAGAGCATGAACATGGTCTAATGTTTCAAAGTGCCTGTAGTGTGTGAATGTGTGTGTGTGCGTGTGTGTGTGTGTGTGTGTGTGTGTGTGTGTGTGTGTGTGTGTGTGTGTGTGTGTGTGTGTGTGTGTGAATGTGTGTGTGTGTGTGTGTGTGAGTGTGAGTGAGTGTGAGTGAGTGTGTGAATGTGTGTATGAGTGTGTGAATGTGTGAGTGAGTGTGAGTGAGTGTGTGAGTGAGTGTGTGAGTGAGTGTGTGAATGTGTGAATGAGTGTGTGTATGTGTGTGTGAGTGTGTGTATATGTAAAATGAGTGTGTGAATGTGTGTGAGAGTGTGTGTGAGTGTGTGTGAGTGTGTGAATGTGTGTGGGTGTGTGAATGTGTGTGGGTGTGTGAATGAGTGTGAGTGTGTGAATGAGTGTGTGTATATGTGAATGAGTGTGTGAATGTGTGAGTGAGTGTGAGTGAGTGTGTGAATGAGTGTGT
Source organism: Noturus placidus (assembly GCA_022414735.1). Classification (NCBI taxonomy): domain Eukaryota; kingdom Metazoa; phylum Chordata; class Actinopteri; order Siluriformes; family Ictaluridae; genus Noturus; species Noturus placidus. The sequence goes on from JAFFST010055417.1 coordinate 37,931, forward strand.
GAATGTGTGTGAGTGTGTGAATGAGTGTGTGAATGTGTGTGTGAGTGTGAGTGAGTGTGAGTGAGTGTGTGAATGTGTGTATGAGTGTGTGAATGTGTGAATGAGTGTGTGAATGTGTGTGTGAGTGCGTGTGAGTGAGTGTGTGAATGTGTGAATGAGTGTGAGTGAGTGTGAGTAAGTGTGTGAATGTGTGGATGAGTGTGTGAATGTGTGTGAGTGTGAGTGAGTGTGTGAATGTGTGAATGAGTGTGTGAATGTGTGTGTGAGTGTGAGTGAGTGTGAGTGATTGTGAGTGAGTGTGTGAGTGAGTGTGTGAATGTGTGAATGTGTGTGTGAATGAGTGTGGGTGTGTGAATGAGTGTGTGTATATGTGAATGAGTGTGTGAATGTGTGAATGAGAGTGTGAATGTGTGTGTGAGTGTGTGTATATGTGAATGAGTGTGTGAATGTGTGTGAGAGTGTGTGTGAATGTGTGTGTGAGTGTGTGAATGTGTGTGTGAATGTGTGTGGGTGTGTGAATGTGTGTGGGTGTGTGAATGAGTGTGTGTATGTGTGAGTGAGTGTGTGAATGAGTGTGTGTATATGTGAATG
>JAFFST010055418.1:2347-20737 GCA_022414735.1 Noturus placidus
GATTCTGTATTGATATATTTTGTTGTACTCTGAAAAGTGTATGAGAATCAATAAAAATTCTTATGAACAAGAATTGAAGAGAATACATTTTTTATTCACATTTCCTTCAGAATTGTGGAATGAATTAATATTAATGTAAAAGGCATAAAACGCAGAACTATCGGTATTGGTTATCGGTAGCGGCCGATATGACTCTGAATAATCGGTTATCGGTATCGGCTGAGTAACTTAGTATCGGTGCATCTCTAATAATAATTATACAAACTCCACAATGATGAAAAATTGTCTTGCAGTCACTCATTAGCTTTCCATCAAATTAGAGAACAAATAAATGTTCAACAAACAAAAAAGGTAAAACACTATCAGTCCTGATTTTTTTAAATATTGGATGCTTTCGCTCTTTTACAAGCTCGCACTCTTTCTCTCTCTCCTAATTGGCGAATTCCGACTCAGAACCCCGACACACCACTGACTGTGAATTATGCTGCATTCGACTTACCTCAGAAGTGGGAGGTCCGAACTCGGAATGACGTCATTTTCGGTCTCCATGCATTCTAGATACAAAGTGGGAAAAACATGGACTCCTCCATGTTCGTTTTTTTGTTAGAAACAAGCTAGCCATCTAACTGCCTATATTTTCCTTCTCAAAACAGCGATCTGTGTAGTCAGTGTTAAGGATTTTACAAAATAAATAGTCTGCATGTTGATCGATCTCAAGCAAATTCTTGTGTATATAATGTATAACTCATTCAAAAAATAAAAAGTGCTATTTTGTCTACTTCTGATGCTTTGCGCAGCTATGTTGATGTGATGGCACTTGTTGAACTCTTTAACAACTTGTTGAACTTGTTGAATTTGCACTTAAGAAGACGACGCTAAGTAGAAATTGCAGAATTTTGTTTGTTTTTTTATCCAGTTGGAGTTCAGGAATTGCAAGTTCTCTAGTCGAATGCAGCAATACTATTACAGGACTCCCAGCAGCTCAAAAAGATAATGTTATAAAAGACTTTTTTCTTCATTCCTTTACTAGCAAACATACTAGTAAATACTATACCATTTACTAAAAAATATTTTTCTTAGTGTAAAGTAGGTAATATGCATAAAGGTTTGAATACATTTTACTGTGTAAGTTGTAGCCTATATTCTCTTCAAGGGTGAGCGAGTGAAAGCATGCAACCAGCATTCATTCTCACCGAGCTGCTCTTCTTGCGCTTGGTCCCAAGAGCGCCCAGTTTTATTCGGAGGGGAGCCATCTTCTTAGGCTTGGGCTTCTTTTTCTCAGAGGTGCGTAGACTCTTGCTGCGCTTCTTATAACCAGGGCCTGTCACACACAAACACAGGACAGTACACTACACACACTGAAGGCATTCATACAAATAATAATAACTGCTAGCTGCTTGCCAAAAAAAGAGCAATGCACTTTCTATCTTTACTCCAAAATACAGGAAAATGGTGACCCTTATGTTACATTCTAAAGGGCGAATTATACATTTTCAATAAACATGGAATAATATTTCAAATATCTTTTCCAACATAAAAATCTATGCATCTAGCATGTTCAATAATTATAATTATTAAAAATTATTCTCTATAATCTTAATTATAGAGAATTTACAAAAATTATAAATTACTAAAAATATTTTAGCAATTTGGCAGATCACGTTTGCATGCCTGTACACACACTCACACACACTCACACACACACACACACACACACACACACATACACCTATATTCAGGATGATTCCCATGGGAAGGGATCTGACTATTACCATAAGCATTGTTTAAATTGATAAAAACAAAACAAGTTGGGGTAAAATATAGGACATTTAAAAAATAATCCTTACATTGGCATTGCTACACAATCAAAAAAGAGATCCCCTGTGTGAATATTATACAGTAAACAGTGAATTTACTATTCCAGCATCAATTATACACTATTAAGACAACACAGTGCACCTCCATCCCCGTCTCAGCCACTCACCTTTCCCTTCTTTGGTCTTGGCCTTGCGAAGTGGGGGTGGCTGTGGGGGCGGCTCGGGAGAGGCAGTTGTCGCAGAGACCTGCTCAGCAACGGCTACTGCGGCGGCGGCCGCTGCAGCCGCAATAGCAGCTGCCGAACCTTTGAAGGGGTTGTTGGAGCTGAACTCTCTCCACTTCGCTCCCAGGATGGTCATCATTTTAGACATGGGGATCTTAGGGTTCTTCTTAGCTATCATAGGCCTACAAAGAAATTAAAATCCCCAGTCATCCTTATTTCATTCATGCATCTGGTGTATTTAAGTGCCACATTTACCACATACAGTTGGCACAGTACCTCATGAACTGGCTAAAGGCCTTGTAGTTAGTTAGTGTACGATAGTCTTCCTCTGTGAAAGTATGATCCACATCCTCCAGACCCCAGTCTTTCGCCAACTGAGCAGATGTCTTTAGTTCTACTGGCTGAAAAAAATGTGTAGCCAAAAAATGATCAAAAAAACAAGCACCTCTTCCTAAGATACTATACTTCCTCATTACCTATCTGTAAGAGAAGAGAGCTTCCATCCAAATTAAGAATGTCTACAGTGCATAGCATCTAGAATATATGGTCCTCTGAAGTATAAGGTGGAAAAGGATATACAGTGCCCTCCACTAATATTGGCACCTTGGTAAATATGAGCAAGAAAGGCTGTGAAAATTTTACTTTATTGTTTAATCTTCAAATTATTGTTCATCCACAAAAAATACTCTACTCTCATGGATATCAAAAAATTGCAAACACAACACAGGTTTATCAAAAAAATATATGTTTGTTAAATATAGGTGTGCAACAATTATTGGCACCCCTATGAATTCATATGAAAAAATATGAGGTAACACACGGGCCAAATTCCCTTAGTCATTTATAACATTGGGTAAAACCAAGGAATATAGCTGTGATGTGCAGCAAAATTGGCTACACAAAATGGGAAGTGGCTATAAGAAAATAGCAAAAGCATTTAAATAATAAATAAGTTCCAGTCAACTGGAAATGTTATGAATCAACCTGGAATTGGACATGTGTCTATATTGTCTCAATGCACTGTGAACAGGCTGGGTAGAGTGGTCAAAAAATCTCCAAGGATCACAGCTGGAGAATTGCAGTAGTTAGATCGTTTTGGGGTCAGAAACTTTCCAAAACTAAAATCCGAAGTCACCTTACATCACCACAAGTTGTCTGGAAGGGTTTCAAGAAAAAAGCCTCTACTCTCATCCAAAAACAAACTCTTCAGTTTGCCTTCTAATAGGATTGGGTTCTATGGTCAGATGAAACCAAAATAGAGCATATGGCAATAAACACCAGAGCTGGTTCCGGCGCACACAGAGAGGTAGCCATATGGAAACATACCTCATGCCTACAGTTAAATATGGTGGTGGCTCTTCTTTAAGGTTTTTCTGCCAGAGGACCTGGACATTTTGTTAGTATACATGGCATCATGGACTCTATAAAATATTAACAGATATTAAATGGAAACCTGACTGCCTCTGCCAGAAAGCTTAAAATGGGCTGTGGTTGGATCTTCCAGCAGAACAATGATCCAAAACATACACCAAAATCAACACAAAAATGGTTTACTAATTTTAACATTTAAAAAAAACATGTTGATTCTGTATTGATATATTTTGTTGTACTCTGAAAAGTATATGAGAATCAATAAAAACTGTTATCAAAAAAAAAAAATAAAAAAAAAATGGTTTACTGACCACAAAATCAAAGTCCTGCCATGGCCATCCCAGTCCCCTGACTTGACACACATAGAAAACCTGTGTGGTGAACTGAACAGGAAAGTCCACTAGCGTGGATCTTAAATTTTTAAGGATCTGGAGAGATTCTGTATGGAGGAATGGTCTCAGATCCCTTGCCCTGTATTCTCCAACCTCATCAGGCATTATAGGAGAAGACTCAGAGCTGTTATCTTGGCAAAGGGAGATAGCACAAAGTATTGACTAAAAGGGTGCCAATAATTGTTGCACACCTATATTTAACAGATTTTTTACATTTTTGTTGATAACCCTGTTTTGTGTTTGCAATTGTTCGATATCCATGAGAGTAGGGTTTTTTTGTGAATTATTTTTAACAAAAGTTCAAAAGGTTAAACAATACAGACAATTTTTTTACAACCATCTGTGCTCTTACAGTATTTACAGTACCATGGGTGCCAATATTAGTGGAGGGCACTTTTCTGTAGCTAGGAACTCTGAAAAGCACTTTAGTGGGTTCATAAACCCACTAAAGATCAAACAGCTGTCTTACTTTTGTGGTCTCTTCATGTGTACTGTCTTCATCATCTTTCTTCTTTTTCTTGGTCTTCTTTTCTTTCTTGTCTTTATGTTTCTTTTTCTTCTTCTTCTCTCCATAATCACTGACCGCACTGTCTGAGTTCACTCCATAGTCCTGTTCTGAGTCTCTCTCTATATCACTGTCCTAGGACACAATTTAGGTGCCAATTTAGATTTGACAAGTCACTAATTAAAGTGGTAAAAACACAATATTCAAGTGAAAGTAATCAAAGAACATAATGCTAATGAAGGAATGCCATACTATTTTTTTGCGCTTGCGTGCTTTGGTGGTTTTGCCATCTTTGTCTTTCTTTTTAGTTTCCTTCTTCTTTTTTGGACCTCTTTTCTTCTTTCCCAGGCTTTCCCTGTCTGATGTCTCCCCTCCATAATCACCATCATCTTAAAAAGAGAACACAGTTGGACGTGTATGTTTGTGTGTTGGGGGTGGGGTGAGGGTTGGGGGTGGGGACATAGAACAGAGTGACGACTAAACCGGACTGACAATAATCCTTGACACACGCTGAAAATGATCCCTTTAAACAGCATCCCAAAACAATTAGGCTTGACAATGGTTTGACTCTCGAGAGCATCGTGGGGGGTGATGGAGCAGACAGCATCAACGTCACTCACTTACTCAACCTCTGACCTGCACTAAGCTGTCAGGTTTAACAAGTGCATCTCCACTTGTTCAACCTGACATGAGCTCTAGTTCTATGATTTGATGGCAGTGTAAATCACAGACCTGATAATGATGACAATGTTTATGTAATAAAGTTTCATACTGCTTTATAGAGAAAACCTTTCATTTCAAAATTGTAAAAATGTATTTCTTCAATCAAGGCAATGGGTTATACACTGTGTATATATATATATATCCAGTATATATTATATTTAACACTGCCCAAGGCTAAACATCAAAGTAAAATGTGTTCATTTTAGTATCTGACAAAAAGTATCAGTTAACTTGATATCACGTGACAAAACTAATAAATAAGGCATACTGAGTATCTAGTAGTTAAAGCGTTTTATTTTCTGTCATTTAAAACTGAAGGGATTGTTAATAATTACTTTTGTGTTCCTAAATGTTGTACATTATAAATCATGTTAGTTTGGGGAGCTGTTCATGGTCGGTTTTAGGACGAAGTAAACACAAAGACGCACGCCAAGGTTCTATCGGTCGTGGCGGTGGCGGGAAAGAAAACCAAGCTGAGAACTGGGTCCGCCATTGTAACTCAAATCAATTCGGTTTTCACAGAAGCCTTTTGTCATTAGACGCAGCGCGCGAGAGGCGCGATTGTTTTCCCCGCCCAGCTGCCCTCGCGCAGCCAGAGGCGGCAGTAGCGCGCACGCGGGACTCGGGGATGTGCAGGCCGCGCGCCGCTGCGGCTCAGAGCAGTGAAGTGCGGCGGCGGCTCCTCACCCCCCACCCCCACGCAGAGAGCTCGCGCTCCCGGGACTGAACACAGCCGGCGAGCCGCCGCTGCAGGTCTCCAGGGGCCGCAAGGGGAGACGGGGGCGCGTGCTTTAATTGACTCGGGCGCTCCTTTCATTGCCTGCGCGAGACAGAAAGAAAGGGCCTACGGCGTTTCAAACTCCAAACGTCCCACATGTAGTATGCGCTGCAAGCCGAGCCAACTATCAAACAACAAACATGTTTGATCAAATAATAATAATAATAATAATAATAATAATAAACTTTGACTTTTCCCCTATATGTTATGATAATGCTGAAACAAGACACCATTGTAGCACAACTTATCAGGGGTGATATCTACTGTCAGTGTTACTAAGCTGATCTTAGTCTGTTTATAATAAGATGCTACATTTATTGTTCCATTCCAGCGTTTGTCATTATGTAAACATGTAAACATGTAGCTATGTAGTTCTGTAACACCAAGACAGGACAGGAAGTAAAAGGACCTGAGCAAATTGCAGTGTTGTAGATAAATACATGTAGATCACTGTAATGTTACGTGTGTGTGTGTGTGTAAGTGTGTGTGTTGTCTGAAGTGACAGAGGGTCGGGTCACGTTTATTTACATTCTGTCACAACACCACTCTCTCAATCAGTCGCGAGCCTCTCTCCAATCCTGCACTCGACAAAAACAATCCTTATTATACCCTGATTATTATACCCTGATTATTATACCCTGATTATTATACCCTGATTATTATACCCTGATTATACCCTGATTATTATACCCTGATTATTATACCCTGTTTATTATACCCTGATTATTATACCCTGATTATTATACCCTGTTTATTATACCCTGATTATACCCTGATTATTATACCCTGATTATTATAGCCTGTTTATTATACCCTGTTTATTATACCCTGTTTATTATACCCTGATTATTATACCCTGATTATTATACCCTGATTATTATACCCTGATTATTATACCCTGTTTATTATACCCTGATTATACCCTGATTATTATACCCTGATTATTATAGCCTGTTTATTATACCCTGATTATTATACCCTGTTTATTATACCCTGATTATTATACCCTGATTATTATACCCTGATTATTATACCCTGTTTATTATACCCTGATTATACCCTGATTATTATACCCTGTTTATTATAGCCTGTTTATTATAGCCTGTTTATTATACCATCCATCCATCCATCTTCAACCGCTTACTCCTTTTCAGGGTCACGGGGAACCTGGAGCCTATCCCAGGAGGCATCGGGCACAAGGCGGGATACACCCTGGACAGGGTTCCAGTCCATCACAGGGCACAATCACATACACACTCACATTCATACACTACGGATCCTGATTATTATACCCTGATTATTATACCCTTATTATTATAGCCTGTTTATTATACCCTGATTATTATACCCTGATTATTATACCCTGATTATTATACCCTGATTATTATAGCTTGTTTATTATAGCCTGTTTATTATACCCTGTTTATTATACCCTGATTATTATAGCTTGTTTATTATACCCTGTTTATAAGCCTTATTGTAAGCCTTATTGTTAGCCTTATTATAAGCCTTCGTAAAGCCTTATTATAGCCTGTTTGTTTATGTGGATGTTAGCCTTAGTAGCTTATCATCAGCACTGTGCGGTAAAGTACATTTGTAAATAAAATATCACTCCTTGATGGTTTGGAAACAGCGTAAAGAGTTCTATGGGACAGAAAATGTGCCTAGTGAACTTTGGTTAAACTGGAAACTTCATGCTCAAGGTGCACATTTCTCTCTGCTTATGCTGTGTAGCACTCACAGTCCCTAGCAAGTACCAGACTGCTGGAGCTGCAGATGTTGCGCTATTATTCATGCTCGGAGTTGTAAAAGTAGATTTTTTTCATATCTTAAGCTGTACGCGCGTGTGTGTGTGTGTGTGTGTGTGTGTGTGTGTGTGTGTGAGAGAGAGAGAGTGTGTGTTTTCCCCGGCGCGCTCCGGGGTCCGGTGTGTGAACGGTACCTGGCGCGGCTAACGCTGCAGTTTCTCGAGGCGCCGCCGGCGAGTTTATGTCGCTTGCGTTCTCGTCCAGCTCCCCGTCGTCTTCTTCTTCTTCATCAAAATCTCCTCCCTCGGAATTAACCGCCATGCCCTCATCTTCCTCACAAGAACGGAGAGGAGAGGACATTATATCCCTGTCAGCGACCCCGTCCTCGAGATCAAAAAGTATTTTCCTTCCGAATAATATTTATTTTAATATTCAAATCGGCACACACACACAAAGTGGGGGGCGTTTTGGAATATTTTACACTACAAGGCAGAGAAACAAAGATGGCCGCCCTTATATTTATTTTTTAACAACCCCCCCAATAAGAAAAATCCCCTTACATAAAAAATGGCTGACTATATTATTTCAGAACGCCCCCCCTCCTCCTCCTCCTCTCTCTCTCTCTCTCTCTCTCTCTCTCTCCCCTCCTCCTCATTCACATTGTTCCAGTGAAAAGGGGGTGTTATTTCTAATTCTAAGTTGGATTTTAACTCGTTCACTTGCTTTTTTCTCTCTGGTGAAATCCACCACACAGTCAGATTTGTCTGCTATCCGTCTGGTGTGGGTTTTATTTTTTCTGAGAGTGAATACAGGCTCTTTAGTCGGACACTCTTTTTGCACTGCAGTAAGCCACACAAAACCATCCAACATGGCTACCTTGATATTCATAAAGGCCCCCACCGATGTATAAAACTATTTTGGAGCAAAGGCTTTGCGTTATTGGGTCTGTCTGACTGGAGGGAGGCTAAGAAGGGGGGAGAGGAGCTCTGCAGCAGCCATGCCCAGATTTACATCAGATGTTGCTTAAAAATTAACCATTTCATGTGTGGATTCAGTTCTGTTATTCGACTGGAGTTTTAAAAAAAATAATTAATAATAAAAAGGACAAAATAGAGTTGCACCTTAACAAAAATATAATGTGAAGCCCAAAACTGGTTCAGCATGTCAGAGGAACCTGAAACAATTCGGTTTCATACACAGGACAGAGCAAACTTAGCATCCAACCACAAAATCCTGAAGCGCATGCATCCTCTGACAGCAAAGCCTTCTAAAGAAAATGTGTTGCTGTGGGTTGTATTTCTTTGAATGACATACTTGATCACCTTTGACACTTGTGAAATGTAAAACCTTTGTGAAATGAATCCACTTTAATTATCTCTTACCATACCACAATACAATTCCTTAATGCTTGCGATTATTTCAGTATATTTACTTAAAACAATGTTAAAACGAACTGCAAGCATGAGCATGTTATTACTATAATGAGATTATGTATGCCATTGTGTTTTCTGTATAAATATTTTATTATTTATTAATGTGGCACAGAAAATGCAATACATTAATCGAGCAAAATTTAAGAAGAAAGTGGCACATTTCTGTTATAGTTATGCCGCTCCTAGTCACCCTTGTTACTATGAAACACTGTATTAACAATTACAATTTAGAATGTTTATATTTCTTTTTAATGCAATATCAGCATTTGTGGTGACTTATATTATAATAATCTGCTCCTTAGGTCTGAGTTAAGTGAGGTCATCATTGAAGTACAGACATATGGATGGAGTGAAGAGGTCACGATCCATTCGACAGAAGTCCAGTTCCTCATCTTCATCACGAATCCCATTTTCACTCAAAGTTTTACTCATGTCCAAAATAACACCGTTGTGCTTCCAGGTGTAGCTGGCTGCATGTGAGTTGTAGCGCAGGTAACGTTGCAAAATCTCATTCAGTGTTTCCTCAGAACATACCTGGCCAGACAATAAGGGGGTATCAGGTGTTAGTCATGTTCCTAATCTTATAGATTTGTAATACAACACATTTTTTGCCCTCAAGATAAAATGCATTGCCAGGAATTCCTTCACAGAGGCTTATACAAACTGTACATAAGCAGAGCTTCCTGGATCTTGAACCACTGGCTGTGCATTACCAAAGTGGCACTGGATAATTTATTTATTTATTTGTTTTCTTATATTATTTCTGTCTTTCTTTTTTTTGAAAGGGGGGGAGGGGGGGTATGGTTGATGTGGAGAACATAAAAGACTATAGGAATAATCCTGTATGCCTTTGGACCATGCAGAATAGCCTTATGCCAGATGGACAAGAGCGTGCTTGGCCACCTAGCAGTCACTGGACTACTATTAAACCATGAACCCAGGCTTCAACCACTTGTATATGCAACAGCATAACAACAGTAACATTTCCCTTTGTCTAGCAGGAGGAGAATTAGATGCAGAAAGCATAGGGAAGGTAAAATGTACTAAGAAGTCAAAAGAGGATTGGAGGGGGGGGGGGGCAAAGTGAGAAGAATCCAGAAATAGATCAATCCTGCCCTCTTCAGCAAACTGAAGTACAGTGCAACTAACACACATGACAAAAGAAAAATAACAGATTCATGCAATATGTAGGCCTGTGCATAAGCAGACATACATTTTGCACACATAGTCGTCATTAACTTTAATGCACTGACATACAGTGCTGTGAAAAAGTATTTACCCCATCCTGATTTCTTCTGTTTTTGTGTATATCTCATACTAAATAGTTTTAGATCATCAAACAAAATACAACATAAAACAAAGGCAACCTGAGTAAACACACAATGCAGTTTATTATTATTATTTTATTGAAGTAAAAAACTTTGCCACCTTTAGCAGCAATAACTGCAACCAAACATTTCCGATTAACTGGAGATCTGCCTTTCACTTACTTCTAGAACTAGGACTTACTCCTATTCTTTGGATCATTGTCTTGCTGCATAATCCAGTTGTTCATGAGTTTCAATTTACAGACTGAAGACCGGATATAATCCTTTAGGATTTTCTGGGAGAGAACAGAATTCATGTTTCCCTCAGTTATTACAAGTTGCCCAGGCCCTGGAGTAGCCCAGGCCCACACCTTCACACTTCCACCACCATGCTTGGTAAATACATTTTCACATAGGCCCGGTTGGTATTGTATAACGTTTATGCTTCAATAAATACCATTATCATTTAAAAACTGTATTTTTACTCAGGTTGCCTTTGTTTACCTTAGATTTTGTTTCAATTTTTGAAACATTTTAGTACGAGATACACACACACACACACACACACACACACACACACACACACACACACACACACACATAAAAGAAATCAGGATGAGGGCAAATATGTTTTCATAGCATTGTGTTTGTACTAATCAGTGTACCATGGACTTCACCATGGAGGCAGACCATGATTTGAAATGAGAGAAGAATTTGCAACCACAAAATATTTGCACATCGGAATTCATATTGTTACGCTGAGTACAGCTGTACGTTTACCTCCAGCCTCTGTTCCTTGGCAGTCAGTGTGTTGATGATGCGAATCCAACGCGCCTTGGCTGTCAGAATTCCAACTTCGTAGCGCATGTCTTTCCACCAAGGTTTCCCAAAATCATTGGCCCAGTCAGTGCATGGGCATGTGGGGGGCACATGCAGAAAGCGCCCCCTGGGGGTGTAATACTTCACACAGCCGGTTAAAGGGTCAACATGGGTAATAATCTGGGAAAGCACATTTTGATGAAAGCACATCTGGGAAAGCACATTTTGTGCATTACATTGTTCATTGTATCTTTATAATAAAGGCAGAGATAATTATCACATACTATACAAATATTATTGTTGCAATTGTTAGTTATTTTAGTAATAATAGTTGTAAGTCTAACAGATCAGTTGAATTGAATGAGTTTATTCTAAAGTTCAGTAAGCTGAAAAAAATAGAAATTATATCTAGAATCAAACTGCAATTTGAATATAACCAGGAATTTTTTCTGATATAAAATGGTTTGAATCATAAATAATTTGTATATTCCATCCATTTTCTATACCACTTATCCACTTGGCGCAATAGAACACGAAGAGAACAACAGCGAATTTGGTCCAAATCGACATTATTGAGGTTGGGATTAAACCATTGAAATGAAATGAAACGAAACAGAGAGAGAGAGAGAGAGAGAGAGAGAGAGAGAGAGAGAGAGAGAGAGAGAGATCTTCACTGAGTCTGGTAATGTGTCTTACATCTTTCGTTTTGGGGTCAAACCAGTGACTGATGTCCTTGCCCGCACTTTCAATAATCGGTTTCAAAAGTACATCGCCTAAAAGACAAACACAGGTATGAGGTTAACTAGGTGACATTAAATTACACTTAGGTGTGGCCAAATGTGGCTACAACAGGTATTAATTACTCAACAGACCAGCTATTACACCGAGTGTAAAACAGTCTGTGTTCGAGCTTCTGTAGAGAAACAAATTGGTGGCGTTTTAACTCCAACTCTTACCTTTGTATTCTTGAAGCAATAGTGTCAGGTTGTAAACTTTACCTAGATACGATACCCACAGGTCTCCTATTGAATTGTGCAAGGACACTTCATTTGGTGTAAAATACTTCAGATGCAGCATTGTAATACGATTGGCCGAGCAACATTAACGCAACCCGAACATGTTTAGCTAAAATTCGCCAAAGAGCTGAAGTAGCTGTTAGCTAAAACCGCCTCCTATATTGTTTCAGTGTAGCCAAAATATACGCACGGTGGTTACCGTGGCAACCGCGACACACGCACACTGCCTACCTGTACAGTACAGAGACTTACACAGGGTGAAAGAATATTAAAGCAACAGTTCGGACAATGTATATACGTCATCATCTTAGATGTCACTTTTACTTTTTTTACTTTTACTTTTAGGGGGTCTGGGGCTGCCATGTGTGGTCGGGAATTATCTCCTAATATTTTGTACTTTGTTACAATACCACAGAAATACTGACGTCACACGCACATCCTGTGGCGTATAATACGGCACAGGATGTGCGTGTGACATCAGTATTTCTGTTTGTTTGTTTGTTATTTTGGCAATTTTGTAAATATTTCAGTAAGTAAATAAGTAAATGATGAACACGACAGTGGTGACACTAAACACGGGGAAGATGCAAATACATTGATGATGTAAATACATTGATGATGTAATCATGTCCGTGACCCCCCCCCCGTCGTCGTCGTCGTCACAATTAGACGTCATCGTACCCTTCACCCCCCACCCCTCCTTGATGACGTAATATACGGACGACTCCCAAGAAGACTTCTTTGAAATTAAAAGTAGAGCTCTCCCCAGTTTGGGGATTCAGATAAATAAATAAATAAATAAATAAAGTAACGAATGTAACATTAATAGAGGTGCAAATAGAACTGGGGCATCATTAGCTGCTAGTGCAGGTTTTCAGCCCAGGTTTATTTTATTAGTTATTTTAAATATTAGGCACAATATTTAAATCTGTACACTAATATTCTGGCTACTTATTTGAGATTTTTATTCTTAAATCTTCTATCAACAGAATAGGTCCAATTCTGTATTATATTTTGCAATATTTATTTTCAGTTATTAAGATTTAGTAACTTTAGTAAATAGCATAAGAGCCCAGCTTTCATAATGGTGGGTAATGATTTACACCACTGTAACAAAATTAAAGGGGAAAAAAAATCCCCAGCCCACTGGCAATGATTCATGAACCTATAGAGTTCCCCAGACCCCACCTCAGAACCACTGTGCTAATACAACTTGAAGAAGTTGTATTAGAAGTTGTATCCCTTGACATCTCCTGGACAGACAACATCACTGGGATTATTAAGAAGGCTCAAAAACAGCTACACTTCCTGAGGGTCCTCAGGAAGTACAATTTGGACTCCAATCTGCTGCTGACCTTCTATCGCTCGTCCGTCGAGAGCCTGCTGACCTACTGCATTACGGTATGGTATGGAAGCTGCACCGTAGCAGCCAGGGAGAGGCTTCAGAGAGTAATAAGAGCAGCACAGAAGATCATTGGCTGCCCTCTCCTCTCCCTCATGGATATTTACACCTCCCATTGCCTCAGCAGAGGAAAAAACATTGTTAAGGACAGCTTTCACCCTGGCTCTGAACTGTTTAATCTGCTGCCCTCAAGGAGACTCTACAGATGCATCAGAACAAGGACGAATAGACTCAAGAATAGTTTCTTCCCAAAAGCCATAACCACTCTAAACAAACACATGTACTGATTTCTCTATAGGAACGTAGTCTCAAAACTGCAATTTTCATTGTCCCTGCCAGGACATTATTTATTTATTTATTTTTTTATATATCCTCTTTCATGTTGTATATTGATATATTGATATTTATTCTATTTTATTTTTATTTTATTTTATTTCTTTTTAGTTCTATTTCTTTTTATGTACATGTTAGCACGAAAAAAGGGAGAGGCTCCTAATTTCATTGTACATCCCCCAGTCCAAAGACATGCATGTTAGGCTGATTGGCGTGTCTAAAGTGTCCGTAGTGTATGGAGTGAGTGTGTATGTGTGAGTGTGTATGTGATTGTGCCCTGCGATGGACTGGCACCCTGTCCAGGGTGTACCCTGCCTTGTGCCCGATGACTCCTGGGATAGGCTCCAGGTTCCCTGTGACCCTGAAAAGGAGTAAGCGGTTGAAGATGGATGGATGGATGGATGTTTATAATGACAATAAAGGCATTCATTCATTCATTCATTAATGGACCCCACTGCCCCCTAGTGATCATTAATATACTGTACATGATGGAATTCACATGCATGTTTGTTATGTTTGCACATAGAAATGCATATGCACTTTAGTGTGCTCTGGCCTGTTCATAAGACAGAGACTGATGAGCAGGATTTGCACCATGTTTTAGCATTTACAGTATGTTCAGTAAAGGATAGGGCAATTAAAGGATTATTTAAACAAAATAGTTTGGGCAATATTGTTTCAGAAGTCAGCATGCCTTGTTTGCCCCATCATGGATTCTGAATTACATGGCATACATCTGAATTATGCAATTGTCATGCATTGTCAGAACCATAGGAGCAGGTTTGAGATGGGTGTGTATTGATTTTAGGCAGTGCTCTTTTCTGTGACTGTTGAAAGCATATACAGGCTTTGTTTTTCTTTTAACATAGCTGGTCTATAGAAATCAAATCAGGCTGAAATAAAAATGTTTGTAAAAGCTGTGCTTTGCTATTATAATGTATAAACGTTGCATCTAATGTTTTGTGTGGGGATGGGGGGAATAAATTATGTCCTATAACTACAACATACACACGTGAAATCATTACATAGCAAATGATGTAAACTCATGAGTATGCTGCAAATGTACTTAGACAACAAAGGTAGCATTTCAGCGACAGGAACTAATTAGTAGTGTCTAGCAGCTAAGTGTGTGTCGATGTGTGTAACTATGGGTGTAAGAGACAACACTTAACACAGTATTAATTAGAACATACCCTCTTATTTTTAAATAATCCAACCTAAAAGTGACTTCCAAGAGTTTTAAAGTTCTTTAAAGTTCCTTCTAAGAATTCAGAAAACCCATCTAATACACAGCCATAAATACCACTTTGGGGGAAAAAAAACATTCATGGGGAACCTGCAAATTTATATAAGCATTGATGAGAAAAGAGTAGTCACACATATATTAATATCATTGCAAATGCTTACCAAATTAAATTTTGTCTGACTATCTGCCACACCTTGTGTCAGATGTAGAATGGGCTGAATGTTATACATTAAATTAATCTGGATACCTTAAAACGAAAAAGCAGGTAAAATATGTAAAGCCCTAGCTTGACACAGAGTCGGCCATTTTGCCAGTGGTTCCGAGAGTGTTTTGTGTATGGTAAGGCCATGATTAAAAACTGTCTAACATGGTTACAAAAGGTGTGTTGGTACTTCTGTAAAGCCATAATAATGTCATGGATTGGTTGCAAGAACTAGACTTGTAGGTTCTCCATTCATTCAGTAACTGATATGGTCTGATGTAGTGAATGACATCTGATATGTTTAAAAGAAATAAGCAAGACACAAGAGAAAAAAAAAGTGGTGAGCCAAATTTCAAAGATAATCATTAAAAAGCACACATGAAGAGAAAATCTCATTACTCCAGCTAACATTTTCTTCCTTGCAAACTATACCAATCAATGCATAAAATAGTGCAATACTGATTTAATGTAATGAAGTCTGGAGTGTTGGGACTGAACCTTAAAAACATTCAGTGTCACACATACACACTTCTTACATACTAAAATCAGAACCCGCAAATGTGAACTATTCAGGTATAGAAAAATCTCAGGACAAAAGACTTGTGTGTGACAAAGAGAGATAGGACACAGATGGAAAAGCAAATACCATGGAGATGGTCAGCTGATAAAGCTAAAATGGTATCGCTTTGAAAAATACTATGTAAGACCTCATTCATCACAGCTACTGTCTGCATGGAGTCGAGCAAACAATTTTTTTCAATCACGTGAGAACATTTGATTTCTTAAGAAATCCAACAGTCGGCATATTCAAGTCTGAATTGGCACACAACTACACCTGTGTGATAAGAGTCATCTGAAGAATATGTGGATTTTCTTCTTAACTTCCCTCTTGTGGGAATTTAAATAAGTCCAGTCCATTGTCCATAATAACCATGTCCACAGTATTCAATGGCATAGCCATATTAGTTATAGTGGAACTTGAAGTGGAAGTTTCCACCCGATTCAAAGGGGTTGAAGCCAAAAGGCCAGCCTCCGGCGCCTCCTCCTCCTCCTCCTCCCTGCTGGTTCTCTGGGTCCAAAGGGTCCTCTCCCGAGTCGAATTTCTGACGCAGCTCTGTACAACACATTTAAGTAGTAATTTAAGAAAAGTGTGATGGATAGATCTTACAGTTTTAACACCTTAGACTGATTTGAACTGTTTTTGCCATTACTTGAGTTATTAATGTTAGGTGTTAATAGACACCTTTCCCCATATAGTCTTAAATATAATTATATTTACCCGGATCTGTAAGAACTTCCTTAGCTGAAGCAATGTCGATGAACTTCTTCTCAGCCTTCTTTTTTTCCTCTTCAGACTGGAAGTTGTCCGGATGCCATTGCTGTGCCAATTTCCTATATGCTTTAATGATTTCCTGTTTGTTAGCAGTCCTGAGGAGAATCCAAGAAAAACAAGGATTATGTTACTTACATCAAACAACACACACCACAATCTTCACCTAGGAATTAGTTTGCACTAGTGCTGCCGAAGGGTATAAAAATATGTCAAATATCTTCATTATGTACATACCGGCTGACTCCCAGGATTTTGTAGTAGTCCCTTTTACGTGACATCTTCAGAAGTTTCTGTGCACGTTCAAGACCCTCACGAATCTCCTGGTTCTCCTGGTCAAACTCCCGTGCCTCCTGATAATCCTCCACAGCTGAGGAGAGCAAAGAGACAGATTGAGAAAGAGTGCAACAGACAGACCAGATAGAGGAAAGAGAAGAAATAATGAAACCTCATAAATGTCATTGCATATTACTATTATTATTATTATTATTATTATTATTAACATTGAATAAACATGCATCACATGTTTCATACATAAGCACAACACAATCTACCTTTCTCGTAGTCCTGTAACAGAATGTAGGCCTCGGCTCTGTCTCGGAGGATGTGGATATTTTGAGGGTCTCTCTGGTGGGCCTCTGAACATGTGTCTACTGCCTCCTCTGCCTTCTTATTCTTTGTAGATCACAGGGAGAAAGAAGAAAGAACAGGAAATGTGAGGCCTACAATTATAATACAATGCTACCCCAGAATTATAGTATTGTTTCTAACATAGAAACAGGCTGTGAGAAGATTACAAACCTTCACTAGACAGAAGCAGATCCGCTCCTTCGCTTTACTAGTGTAGAAAGCAACATTTGCTTCTGTCCTCATTACAGACTCATATTTTTCTATTGCTTCTTGATATCTGTTTGACAAATGTAGAAATAACAACCACTTAGTACAGTCAGGTCCATAAATATTGGGACATCGACACAATTCTAATCTTTTTGGCACTATACACCACCACAATGGAGTTGAAATGAAACGAACAAGACGTGCTTTAACTGCAGACTTTCAGCTTTAATTTGAGGGTATGTACATCCAAATCAGGTGAACGGTGTAGGAATTACAACAGTTTGTATATGTGCCTCCCACTTTTTAAGGGACCAAAGGTAATAGGACAATTGGCTGCTCAGCTGTTCCATGGCCAGGTGCGTGTTATTCCCTCATTATTCCATTTACAAGGAGCAGATAAAAGGTCCAGAGTTCATTTCAAGTGTGCTATTTGCATTTGGAATCTGTTGCTGTCAACTCTCAATATGAGATCCAAAGAGCTGTCACCATCAGTGAAGCAAGCCATCATTAGGTTGAAAAATCAAAACAAACCCATCAGAGAGATAGCAAAAACATTTGGTGTGGCCAAATCAACTGTTTTGAACATTCTTAGAAAGAAAGAACGCACCGGTGAGCTCAGCAACACCAAAAGACCCGGAAGACCACGGAAAACAACTGTGGTTGATGACCGAAGAATACTTTCCCTGGTGAAGAAAACACCCTTCACAACAGTTTGCCAGATCAAGAACACTCTCCAGGAGGTAGGAGTATGTGTGTCAAAGTCAACAATCAAGAGAAGACTTCGTTGGTGAGCCTCAAAAAGAGGAAGGCCAGATTAGAGTTTGCCAAACAACATCTAAAAAGCCTTCACATTTCTGGAACAACATCCTATGGACAGATGAGACAAAGATCAACTTGTACCAGAGTG
>JAFFST010055418.1:26169-41551 GCA_022414735.1 Noturus placidus
GGTTTTTGACAGAGCCACAGTCTACGTTTATTTATACATATATGGAAGAACATAAACACATCACTGTTCAAGACACTCTATACTTAGAATGTATTTATCTAATAAATCAGTTGTCGTCAGCACTCTTACCGTCCAGCTGCAGGTCCAGGACGACACACAGTAGTGATATTGACGACAGGAGGCTACTTAAACCTTTCCGGCGTCCCGACTCCATCGCTTTAAATCGTCACACCTCCGTAAGTGAACTTTTTCTTGATGTATAATTTCCGGCGAAAAATTTCCAGCCTTAAAATCAACTTTTAATGATCGACAAATTAAAATCTTTACAGGTAAACATCAACTTCCTGATATGATGTTTCAAGTGTCCGACTGACAAATGCTTCCGACTGCGTCATCAAACCGCAGAAATAAAGTTCCGACAAGCCTGTGTTTATTTGAACTCTTATTCCGAGATACAAAGATGGATTGTCATTTCACATCGTACGACAATTTAGCTAAGACGCAGTTGTAATGCCTATTACGGACCGCTGTCAGTTTATGCTTTCGAAACTCCCTTCGAGCTATTGGACGTAGAATTCAAATCGGCCTGCATATCAGTGAGGTGAGTGGCTGGCCAGGACGAGACCGCGTCTGGGTTTGCGCTCGTGTTTCCCCTCCAACGTGGTCGCGTACGATTGGCTAAATGTTTTAACACACGCGTACGACACGCCCATTTCCATATAAGGCAAGCCACCATATCGGTTTCCATCCTGTGATATTTATTCCTATGTATAACCACCTTGCCAAAACAATTAGCAGTGAACTTTTCTTCCAAGTAAATATAGAGCAACTGTCCTCCTTCCCTTCACACCCACACCCCTTGTGTGAGTAAAAGTACTCTGTGATACAAATCAATCTTTTTTATTTTTATTTATTTCACAGTTGTAGCTATAAAACCAGACATAAACACACAGAATGCATATGATTTTTTTGACCTTCATTCATATGAATGTGCCAGGGAATTATAAATATCACAAATAATCCAACAAGATTATTCATTTATATTGTGAACGACTGTTCTTTTACAAAATCACATAAAAAGCATTAATATAAAATGTAAATATGAATGTGTAATTTATTATGTTACAAAATAGCATTGTTCAAGGCATTTCTGTACAACAGATTTAAAAAATATATGGGTTTAAAAATAACTCGGATATTCTCTAAATTCAGTTGCTTTAAGTGAAGGCACACTTTTGGCATGGTATCAAAACTTGATTCCAACAAACATGTGCTGCTTCCAAGTCTTGTACGAGTCTACATACACTATGTACATATTTGCAGTCTGAACAAATGAACGTGAACAAACTGTGGGTCCTTATCATTTTTATACAGTGACCTGACCTGCACTGGTCTGGTTAACTGTTTGATCATTTATCAGACATATGCATTCTTGTCATAAGTGCTTTGAGCATCTCTCCTTGATGCTGCTCCTGCAGAGTATATGGTTCCTCTGGAGGGTTGATATGCATACGCACTGGAAAAAGTAATATAATAATTAGATTCCATGTACAAAAATATGTACCTGTGTGTGTGTGTGTGTGAGAGAGAGAGAGAGAGAGAGAGAGCAAGAGAGAGAGAGAAAGAGAGAGAGAGAGAGAAAGAGAGAGAGAGATACCCACTGCTTTTCATCTGTGTTAGTTTTACAGGAAAACACTAGACACACACCAGCACAGATGGCAAGAGTCCCAGAGCACCATCCAATGTACAGTCCCTCTCCTAACTCATACCTTTATCCAAAAACATACAATAGTAAAACAGTGTAAACAACCTGGATGCAACTAACACACTGCACCTACTACCATACAGTGGGGTCCTAAAGCCTGAAACCACTATTTTGCATTCTTTTCTAATTTAATTTATAAAATAAATTACATATTATATTGTCAGCAACAACCTGAGTAAAAATAAGAACCTTAGAAATATTTATACAAATTTCAGAATTCTTCAGTATTTGGTGTGTCCTTCTCTTGTGCTTTAATGGCATTGTGCACTCAAGCTGATATGGCCTCCACATGTTTGTGTAAAATTTGACAATCCATGTTACATAAAATCCATCGGAGTTTTGTCTGAACATGTGCTTCACTGGAAGGGATATCTGATCTTTTGTACAAAGGAATTCATGTTTAATATCGCAACTTTACTTACCTTTAAATAGGGACTTAGAAATAGAGCAGATCTTCAATATTGAATAAGTAAATATTGAATATTTCCTTTCTTTTTAAAGTTTTAAATGAAGAAAAAAAATCCCTGATTTTCAGTGTAGTCTGACTTTTGGACCCCTAATCTGATTGTGTGTGTGTGTGTGTGTGTGTGTGTGTGTGTGTGTGTGTGTGTGTGTGTGTGTGTGTGTTTGTGTGCGACTGCGTGCACGCTGTTCCATCCATTTGACTCCAGATGGCAGCATCCCCTCACTTCAGAAACCATAACTCACTTTGTGCCTGGGTAAAGTGGATTGAAGAACTCCTGGGTGATGTTGAATGCATACCACGACACAGATATCATTGTGCACAATCCTTTGGTGAAAAGATGAACAAACAGAGCAGCAACATTATCTCGAGTCAATTGTCCCATGCTTACCACATTCCTTTACCTGGCTATATTTCTTGTAATATTTCTACATAACATGTAATCACTGCATTTTGGCCTTTTTACCCTGTAGAATGAAGAAGACACCTCCAGTTCCAGCAAGCTTGCCTTTGAGAACCTTGTTGTCCTCAGCTGCTTTGCAGCACTGCATGCCTATGAGTGTAGTAACCAGGCCGAATGCGCCGAGAACCACAGAGGAGATCATAAGAGCCCTTGATGCCTGAAGATACCCTGCATGGACATATGAATATAGACATGTATCTTCTTAAATGGGCTATTCAACATTTTGGATACAAGGGAACTGTCAAATAAACTTGGTTTCATGAAAACATATAAGAATTCAGTCAGTTGGATTTAATTCAATTATATCAATACATTGCAAGACAAGATACAAACCCTAACCTTAACTCTGACTTTTGCCATCTTTAGTACAAGTTACGTTATTTATGCATGTGCAATTATAAGACCTTAGTCAGGATTTCAGGATCTGAAAATCTGGAGATGAAAGGAATATAAGGGCTCTCCTGCAAATTTTTAAACAGTTTTTGGAAGAAAAAAAAAGCATGGATAATTCATGCAAACCGTTTTCTTTACACTTTCTTATGTTCTGCACTAAAGCAGCATGCCTAATACATGTCACATTTCATGTTTTCCCTTACTGCCATACAGTTAATAAATTTTTACAATTAGTAAAACAACCACAAACAAACAAACAATTGTTTTCTGGGGTAATGGCAGGAATGGGCTGCAGATTCCACTTTACACATAAGGCACATAAGGATAGTAAAACTTCATATGCTATTATAATATTACTCTTAGTATAAGAATTATAATAAAGTATCTCTCTTAATATAAGAATTATAATACAGTATCACTCTTAATATAATAATTATAATAAAGTATCACTTTTAGTATAAATCCATTCATCTTCTATACCACTAATCGTACAGGGTCGCGGGGAACCTGCAGCATATCCCAGGGAACATCAAGCACAAGGTGGGGTTCACCCTGGACGGGGTGCCAATCCATCACAGGGCACATCACTTTTAGTTTAAAAATTAAAATAAAGTATCAGTTTTAGTATAAGAATTATAATAAAGTATCAGTTTTAGTATAAGAATTATAATTAAGTGTCATTCTTAGTATAAGAATTATAATAAAGTATCACTTTTAGTATAATAATTATAATAAAGGATCACATTTAGCATAAAAATTATAATAAAGGATCACTTTTAGTATAATAATTATAATAAAGACTGGGAATAGCTTCCAAGAATGAAAAACAAAGTGATTTCTTTAATATAACAAAAGGACAAAATCAAACAGACAAAAACAAACAGGAAATTTTAAAGGCTAAAGTTAGTGATATAGAGGGCTTACCAGAGAGCGCGAGCAGAGAGGGAAACTCATAGCAGTTGTGCACTCCGGTTGAATCAGAAGCGCATGACATCCACAGATTCTCATACAGAGTGGAGGTGGTGATAACATTCCCATCCACAGTGGAGGTCTTCCAGTAGCGGTTCGGAATGGTGACCCCTACCATTATCCAGGCCAAAAATCCGAGAATCAGGGCCACCACTTCAACAACTGGATCCATTTGTTGTTTTCTGAGAGCGCCAAATCCACAATCCTGTCTCCTTGTACTGCAGTTCTCACTGTGTCACTGTGAACATGGCCAGTTACCTGCGATTCCAAGAGGAGCACGCGCACACCTGTGAGAAAACCATTACGAAGATGCTGAGTATAAAGCAAGCAGATCAATGATTAATGAGACCGTTTGCCCTTCTCTCTCTCTCTCTCTCTCTCTCTCTCTCTCTCTCTCTCTCTTTCTCTCACGCTTTTCTCCTTCAGCTTAAACCCTGAAACTCAGCAGCTGGTTATCGAGAGACCAGGTAGCACCAAAGTCCAACGTTCCGCCCAGTGTCCTTGATGGCATGGTGGATTTCAACAGTGATTGTCTGGGAAACTCAAAGCTGTTTTTCAGAGGCATCATTTAGCCTACACTCAAAACAACCAACAACCCAAAAGCCTAAACTATACCTTTCTCTGAGGTGGTTCATGGGTAAAATTTTTGCTGCACCTTTCTATAGCTCTGTAACCTTCACCTGGAGATGTGGAAACAACATACCTTTAAAATGATTTGAGATAAATAAATGGTCCAAAATTAGTTCAAGTAAAGCTGTAAAAGTACACAACACACACATGTCTATGTAACAAACAGATTTGGGGATATGTAATCAGGACACAAACAATGGTAACTGTAATGACAAACTGGTTACAGTTATGACAAAAAACAAGTAATCAGATTACAGGTTCATTTTGTAACAAATGGGAATACTATCAAAATAATAATAAAAAAAATGCTTAATTTAAAACCAAAGAAATTAACCTTTTGACATAACACAATATAGACAGCTGCTTGATTATAGTTCTGGTTCTCTCTTGCCTGATTCGTGACTCACATGAGCAACCTTTTAGTGCATGCAGAAATTAATTTTACACAAATTTATTGGTAGTTAAATTGGTAGAAATGAACACAAATTGTTCTCCGAAATCCTTTTGTTAGGGTGACCATATGTCCTCTATTTCCAGGACATTTTTTTCGGACCTCAAAAAAAAAAATCCAGCCAGGATTTAAAAATTTGAGGATTCGGCTTTAGTTTCTTTATGATGTGTTTATGGTCTAATACTGCAACACGTGTGCGCATATTCACGTTGTTTTAACCCCTCTCTGTAATTCCCTCCTTCTCACACACCAATTTGTCAATTATAAAAGGTTTGCAGCAACTATTGGCCAAATTCTTGCCCCTCAACCATTAGTCAACTCTCAGCAAATGCTTTAAATTTTCAATTGCTGCACTGACGACACTCAACTCTATATTAGCTCACAGCATTCTGCTCCTTTCCCCACAAATTCCTTATCTGAATGTATCAAGGACATTAATTACTGGATGACCAGTAATTTTCTCAAACTCAATATTGAAAAACAAGATGTCTTAGTAGTAGCATCTCCATATCGTCCATCTTGTCCTCCTGATCAGTTAATTAACATTAATGGTGTCCTGGTCAGACCCTTCTCTAACTTCTGCAACCTTGATATTATCTTTGACTCCACACTCTCTTTAACTCACACATCTCTTCTCTCACAAAAATAGCCTTTTATTATCTTCGCAATATTGCTAGACTTCGCACCCATTCTTAACACTAAAGATGCCGATACCCTTGTTCACACCTTCATCAGTTCTTGGCTTGATTATTGTAATGCTCTCTTTTCTGGCCTTTCCACTTAAACAACCAATATATTGCAATACATTCAGAATTCATCACACATCACTCCTATCCTGTGCAGGTTACACTGCTTACCTGTTTCATATTGGATCCAATATAAAGTTATCCTTATCACTTTCAAAGCCTTACATGGTTTAGCCCCTCACACATTGCTGATCTCGTCCATCACTACATTCCATCATGCTCTCTCAGGTCATCTGATACTGGCCTATTATTCATTCCACGTTAAAAGCTGTCCTCACTCGGTGGTAGGGTTTTCTGCACAATAGCCCCTTTACTTTGTAACTCTATCCCACAATCCCTCTGTAATGTTACATCTATACAAGAGTTTAAAAACTAACTCAAAACAAATATCTTTGCACGATGTTTCTGTGACTGTTTTTTTTCCGTTTTCTTCTCTCTTGCTGTGTTATAAATGCTTAAAATTATTATTAAAAATACATTTCAGACAGGATACAATCTTGAAGTTTACGTGTCTTGACACTCTGCCAGTCCTGGGATTTAAAGCACAACCTTCTGATAATATGCCCTGCAATGGATTGGCACCCTGTCCAGTGTGAACCCCGCCTTGTGCCCGATGCTCCCTGGGATAGGCTCAGGTTCCCCGTGACCCTGAAGGAAGGATAAGCGGTATAGAAATGGATGGATGGATGGATGGATCTTCTGATTATAGCACAGAGCTTTAACTGCTGAAATGCTGACACTGTGTTTTACTGTTTTACCGGTCATTACTGTGAATTAATGACCGTCAATACGATCATTAATTCACAGCACAAAAAAGAATAAATGTAAAAAAAAAAAAAGATTTAGTCAAACCAGTAACTGTTCTAAAATATATACCAATATATGATGTAAGAAGATTGACAGGCATGTGGAATGTGCAGGAGCTAGATTGCCTGAAAGTAAAGTCTCCAAAAATAAAATAATACCAAACATACACTCACCATGCACTTTATTAGGAACACCTGTACACGTGCACATTCATTCAGTTACATGTATATAATCAGCCAATCATGTGGTAACAAAAAAATCATCAGTGATCTCAGTGACTTTGATCGTGGCATGGTTGTGTGTAACAGGTGGGCTAGTTTAAATATTTCAAAAACTGGTGATCTCCTGGGAATTCCACACAAAACATTCTCTAGAGTTTACACAGAATGGTACGAAAAATAAAACACATTGAGTGAGAGACAATTCTGTATGTGGAAACACTTTGTTGATAACAGAGGTCAAAGGACAATAGCCAGAATGTTCGTGCTGCCAGAAAGGATATCATAACTCATATAATCACTCTTTACAACTATGGTAAACAGGAAAAAATCCCAGCATGGACAAAACATTGAAGATTGAAGTGGATGATCTACAACAGCAGAAGACCACATTGGACACCACTCTTGTCAGCCAAGAACAGGTATCTGAAGCTATCATGGCACAAACTCAACAAAACTTGATAGCTGAAGATTGGAAAAAGACCAATTTGTTTTCTAATCATCAACTGTTCAATGGACAACACTGTGGTTAAACCCATTGTAAGTGTTTTGCAAGTTGTTTTGTTAGTTGCTTGTTTTTTCCCTTAATCTTTTATTTCTTTTGCCACTTTTAAAGTTAATAGTACATTTTGGGTGCCTTTGGATTTGTGTTTGCAATAAGACAGAGTCAGAGTCTCACAACCAAGCTCCAAAATATAGTGGAAAACCCCTTCCCAGAAGAGTGGTGGTAGTTATAACTGCAAAGGGGGAACAAAATATGGAATATATAGTGCAAAAAGCACATATGGTGTGCTGATGTGATGGTCAGGTGTCCATATACTTTTGGCCATATAGTGTAATATTCCCCTCATTAAACACTTCATATTGAACTCATTAAGTACCCAACAAGTGTTGAATTCAGGATATGGCACACAAATAAGTTATTGATTGATTTACTGAAAGACCTAAGTTTGACACTGCTAATATAGAGACACTTACAAATCACCCAATTGCCCCCAATTTTGCCATAATGTTTGGCATTTCTTCCACTTATGGGGAATTTTGTAAATGTTTTCTGTTCATTACCACGATATGTTGCACGAGACAGCTATTTACATATCAGTATGGTAAAAATATGATTGTGTAAACCTATTATTGGAGCCTGTGCAGCACCACAGTTGAGCTGTAATGAAGGAAAATAGTGATAGGTTGGGAATATTTTATTCATCATCTAATAATAGAAATGTAAAGAGTGAAAATATTAGCCTGCAACATATGGAATGTGTTACGGCTTTTTATTATTAGTATTTTTTTTAATGAAACCACCGGTTAGGACACACCCATTTATCTTTTGCTTTAAGGTTGTTAATGATTGATTCCTTCTTTGTTCAGTTAGCTTTTAAATTCAATATTACTTTAGATTTTTGCACTTTGGACATGATTTTTGCTTGTATTTCCTCATTTGTCAGCTTTGGATAAAAGCGTCCACTAAATGAATAAATGTAAATGATTTTTCCAGCCGCACCAATAACTCTTTCACATGGCTGCTATGTGATTTAGACACAAATCTTGTGTGTGGTCATTTCTGTGTTCCTTGCATTCCATTGCAAGTTAAAAAACAACCCAAATGTTTTTGCCGAACATTGGGGGATTGTGACCATAGTTGATTAAAGCAAAAATTTTCTATGGATATTTACAAACAATCCCGGTTCATGGCTACAATATTTCGCATAGGTGTAATATGGGTACCTGTGGCAAATATTACATTGTCCAGGATGTACATAATCACCTGTTGTTTTTACTACACTTGTATATGACATGCAAAAAAAATCTAATCAATTAAAAGTTGATATTTAATCAAAAAGACACGTAATAACTTGTCATTTTGATTAAATATCAACTTTTAATTGATTAGATTTTTTTTGCATGTTTGCATGTACTAAGTTTTTCAGTAACCCTTGAGAACTCTGCTATAGGCTTTTCATTTTCTTTAAGAATAAATTATATCATTCACTTAGGTTGGTCAACTACTGCACAATGCTGATAATGATCTGGAATGATGTTTATTAGCTTGTGAAATTAGATAAATTTCTTATCATTTAATACTGAACACACTGACACCATCACTGACCTAGGATCAGTGTTTACAGTCCACTTGGCATGCATGCTAATATCATTTGAAGGTAGCCTGACCTAAGAACAGCGGGCTATCTTGGCCGGTATTGATGTGAATTAACTTTGTTGCGTTATAAAGGTCAAGTTTATGGCTGTCATGTTTACAAAGGTTTGGTTTTTATTGGTATTTGAGCACAATGTGGTGATTCACACTGCAGACATTCTATAAAATGTTATATAGTGACTTGTGTAGTGTAGACATATAAAACAGGTAGTTTCTTCAGGTTATTGTTCTGTAAAGTAAAAAATCATGCCGAAAGATGTAATTACTAAAGACAACAGTAAGGAAAATTCTTTAAAGGCTGACTTTACAAGGGATGACGTTTTCACTGTCTCTTTCAGGACCCCTTGTGACACACATGATCTATCTGAATAAATTTTAACCAAACCCAGCCTGTCTGAAAGCTTCTGTGGGGGTGTGGTATATGTTCAGAAGGATGTGAAGCAACAGGTACATACAAAGTGTATTAATATACCCTTGAGCTACGAAATTAACTTTAAAAATTTTAAGTCCAAAGTGGTTTAATTGTGTTATGAGTCTGTATAAATGTCGATTAAACCGAGTTCATCTAAAGTAAGAAGAGCGTTTAGTCTCCTGAAAAAAAACTCTTTTCAAGTGCCTAGTCATCATTTACTTCAGTTAATTTTTAACAATAAGGTGGAACATAAAGAGCATTACTGATGGCAGCCATAATCTATCCTGTTGTAAAAACCAGTGACGTACCAAACTGATCTTAGATCTAAGTGATGGAAAGGTGACATGATCAACGATGTGAGAACAGTCCATTGCACGATTCACAGGACTGTTGACCATGAGACAATGTTATGTATCTCAATAAGCAACTTGTTTCTCTCAAGGCCCAACTATTGTTTTGACTGAATATTTCAGGGCAGAATGGTATCAGTTCGGCTTGATGTTAGAGCGAGACAGCTCACACACTGCTTTAAAAACACATCCATTTTAAAAAGGTTAACAGCACACCATAGTTTTAAAGTCACAAGTTGTCAACGTGTACAGATGGGTATATTATCTTTCCAACTCATACAGTCTTTAATTGTAGGGATCCTGATAACATTAGTCCCCTTTCTAGGTGCCTCAGTGAAACTAGGCACTATTGATTAGCATGAAAACCATATGCACACAGACTCAGATTAAACACATACACACGCAACAGTACATACACGTGACAGCAAATACCATTTATAACAACGATACTTGGAAAGCAAAAGAGGGCCTTGTGATTATGTGAACACTTAGTTGGACTTCGGTCAAACCATACTATTAAGACAACTTTACTGCTTCGATATAAAAACAAAGAGACAGCTGTATGGAAACATTTCTGTATTGCACATACTGTATGCAAAATTTATAAATATGGCGTTATGGTGTTACATTGTAATACCTTGAGTTATAATTAGAACCTGCTAACAAGTTATACTGGTGCTATAACCTTTGTTTTTTAAACATATGTGAAAGGAAATACTTGTCATGTAGATATTTCACCCAAAGATTTTAATACACATGCACACAAAGAAATTATATGAGGCTGCTTTGTAAAAGTGATGCTGTGATTATTTTGTGCAAGTAAAAAAACAAACAAACAAACAAAAAAAAAAAACAAACCTGAAAAGAAAACATAAGCTATATTAGTCAGTCCACTTCCTGGAGTTTAATAATGACAAGCCACTCTCAAATGTTTAATTAACCAATCTTGTTCCTTTGAAGCTATAAAACTCCACTTCCTTGTTAGGATTTTCCAGATTTGGCCAGAGCCAATCCAACTAGTCCTGCTAATCCTGCCACGCCCAAGCCGATGCCTCCAACAATAGCCATGCCAACCAGGCCATCTGAGAAAAGGGAAGACAAAATGAGTTATTTATTTATATAAATGTCTCTACTGTAACACTTATAATAAGATGTGAAAGAAAGCAAGTAATGAAAACTTAAAGTCTAAAACATTACAGCTTTGTATGGAAGCCCTAAGCGGCCACGTATTAGTATATTTTTTTTTCTTTCTTGTTTTCTCGTGAGCTCGACAAAACAAAAAGCGGTTCTCATGACGTCATTTTATCGCCATCATACATTTAATAATTGGCCGCTGTAGACTTTATCTCCTCAAGAGAGAGGGGTCTCCCCTTCTCAAGTGTCATACATTAATGTGGAAGTTGTCAATCACTGAAGGTATAGATTATTTTCAGCATGAGTGAGTCCTTAGTCAAAGTAAAAATCTGTTCATCCAAGATGATGCAGGACTGGTGAAAATTGGCCAATCATTTATGTATCCTGACCCAGTGGAGACTTTTACAATAGAAGAGGGTGTGAGGAAACCCATCACTATATACCCAACACACCCTGTGTATAATGATTGGCTGTAGACCTTTACTACTTTTACAAGACACAGATTGAAACGCAGTATCTTATACTATATATGATTTTACTGTGAAGCATTTTGATTGACACCTGCTGTCTTTTAAATGTATGTGCCATAGAAATAAAACTGACTTGACTTCGCTGGTTTTATTCCTTCTTTATTTCTCTAGCTAAATACTGCAATCCCTACACCAAACCTTAATCTTAAATCTTGATGTTTTGGCTATTAATTTTCGCAAGAATAGCTTTATTATTTGTTAAAAATGTGAAGGCCAGGCAAATCCCCACAATCTCTATATGTATTTCTGTCTTCATGAAAGTATTTGGCTCCACAAAGGTTTAAAATTTACCCACACCCACCTTTCCTTAGTGCCTGTTCGATGAGCTTTTCCAACTCAAGGCCCTGGTTATTTCCAGGTTCATTCTTAAGCAGAATGCGAACATACTTTAAAGCTTTCTCATAGTCCTGAGGAAAAAAAGAGAAAGATGCCACAGATGAGAAAAAAAAGACATTCATTTACTCATTGTTCACAATAATAAGACACTCAGACAGTGCTTGAGTAACACAACCTGTTCACTGATAGCCATTCTCTTTCAAAAAATTTTTGTTTAACAACAAAATAAGTCACAAACTATTATACACCATAATAAACACAAACTCATTCATAATGAAGTAGGGTATGAATACCAAAAAGAGCACTCAAGTCATTATACTCACTTTAAGCCTGTAGTTTGCAACAGCCAGATAAAATAGAAAGTCTCTCTGGTCATCCTTTGTGGTCTTCTGTACCAGCTCTGTAACAGTCAAATAATTCATACAGTGATGATGCTTTATCTCACACACACGTACACACGGTATTGCCCACAAACTGTTAGCTATCAAACTGAAAGACGAGGGAAAAGAAAAAAGCATTTCACTATTTATCAAAACAATTTAATAATTATAAAGAATCTAATGTTCTTTCCAATCAGATCTTAAATTCGTATAGAATACAGAAAAAGTTCATAAGTGTGTATTGTGACTATCACTATATCAATATTATACAGGGTGTCTCAAAAGTCTCCATACATAGGGAAAATTAACACTTTTTATCAAAATACTTAGCTTATATTATATTTTTTCATATAGGCAGTCTTTAACCCTTGTTCATCGATTAAAAAAAAAAGTTACACATAGGTCCATAGAGGACAAAATTGTCCATGTCCAAAAACTTTCTTAAAAATATTCTACTATTTGTTTGCACTTTCCAGCATCGGTTCTGATCATAATTACTTTAATTCTCAGAATTATAACCCTTTAAATGCTAGTTTGTTTACATAATGCTATAGATGTTTTTTTATGAAAAAAGTAAAATAGTAATTATTTTCCATATGCTAAATGCTAAGCAGAATTTTTTTCTTTGATATGTCAATGATTAATAACGTCATTAATTTTGATGCATTCATATTTTTTATACTCTATAATACAGCAGAATCAGAAAAAAAGAAAAGCATGTGTTTTCCTCAAAGGCTAAACTTGAGAAAATTAACACAGACAAAATGATTAAAAAAATTTAAAAAATGAAAGAGACAAAAATGTCCATAAGGATGCACAAGGGTTAAGAATGCCTTTGACAAAAGAACGTATTGAAATCATTCTCATAGCTGGACTTTAACAGGAAACATAACAAGCACATCTCTCTCTCTCTCTCACACACACACACACACACACACACACACACACACACACCACTGCTGAAAAACGTATTAACAAATTCAAAAAGACTGGAAGTGGTGCAAACTAACTGAGAATTTGACATCCACAAACATCCACCGACGAGGGCACGACAAACTCAGTGCTGGCAAACAGTCCCCTATGTATAGAGACTTTTGGGACACCTTGTATGGTCATATTGCCCAGTCCTAGTAACAACTACTTTATATAGTCCAATAGGATAACACTACAGATGAGCAAAAATTTGTATTCTAAATGGACTCACCCTCCAATAGCTGAATCCCTGTCTTTATGTCATTCGTATATTTACTTCTGATTAAACACCATGCATACTCAAATTTGGTGTCTTTGGACACAGTCCCCTTCGCCAGTTCCAAGTTGTATTTTTTCTCAAACCTCTGTCAAAAAAAACCAAAAAAATTCACAAAATAATAATACCAACACAAGAAACAAGAGAATTTTAACATCTGCTGCATGCCTTCTGTCAAAACCACAAACAGGAAAATGTTAATTGATGCTGTAAAAGCTATTTAACTGATTTGTCACTGATATTTGAGAGTTATCTTCCTGTTTTGAAAAGGTACTGTTTTCCCTTAATTTATTCAAGCTATCTACAGAAACAATAAGTAAACACTGCTCGGCACAGTCATAAAATGATAAAGGTCAAACTATAAAAATGGTGTGGATTATCAGAATAAACTCATTTTAGTCCATGATCTAGATGTTCCACTTTTAGTAATTAGTTTAACATGATATGAAATATATCTATCTATCTACTGATATATTTTGTGATGTTTGACGTGCAGTTCTGCTTTTATCCGTGCAGACACTTTTGGGGTCAAAAGTTAAGTGGTCTGATTCCTTTGTAATATAATATTTCTGTCTAATGATAAATGTATTTGGGAGAAAGCAAATAGTAGTTTAGTAAAGTTCAAAAAAGACACTGAGCTATTAAAAATAAACAAGAGCTTTTAGGGCTCATATTATATTAATTTGCTATTTCTTTCTTTTTACAGACTATAGGTTTTGACTCATTTTAGTGTGTTTAAAATAAAACCACACACACACACAAACACAAACACTGAAATGACTCAAAGATGAATATGGTTGAGCAACACCTGTGAATATGGTTGAGCAACACTATATTTAGTCCGAATACTCTAATTAGAGCACTGATAAACTCATCCGACTGATCCAACTAATTTATTGATATGAACACAGGAAGCGTAATCATGCTGTAAAATTAAGCAGGGTAACTTTCCAATGTGGCAGATGGTTAATAGAAGCACACAGCAGTAAATTTAGGTGCATTTTTGGCACTAATACCTATTGAACAGACTGTCATAGCTACAACAGAGTTACAAATTCACAGCAGTACAACAGAGAACAACAACTGTTCGTAGTTCTCAGTGAAATTTGACATGAATATCTTTTGATGTTAATCAAGAAAAACCAGTTACCATTAACACAAAATGCTTTTTCTTTCTTTCCAAGAACACATGTAGGTCATTGCAGACAAATTTGTTTTCATTTCAGTGGATTAAATAATATTGAGGTACCTATAGGCTATAAATAATAGAAATGAGTGCTGAAAATGATAATAGCCCTTTAATTACTGCATGTAGAAAGATCAAACAGCTTACTTGTGTTATTTATCTTGTGCTTGTAAATACTTATTCTAGCATAATTTACGTGTAACTGATTACAGTTCCTCAGGCTTATTCTATTACAAATGCACTTACATGAACTGTAGATGTGAAATCACCCATATGACATGTCTAACACACATTCTCTATGTCGGTTTCACATAGTCTGACTTTCCTCCTTATATGTATAAAATTCTGATGCAAGAAAGGTCTTGAACAGTCCTCAACACAATCACTAAAGCCATCTGTTTGAGTAAATGCCTTTAAAAGGCACTTTATAAAAAGAACAGTCACAAACTACAGTTCTGAAAGAAAGAGTTAAGATAACCAGCTTTTCCTAGTTCTAATACTGTATTAGGATCAATAAGCTCAACCTGGCAAAATCTGAGCTTCTCGTCATCCCAGCCTGTCCAGCAATCAACCACAACCTCACTGTACAGCTCGGCACAACCACACTCAAACCAACCAGGACGGCCAGGAACCTTGGGGTGACTCTTGATGACAGCTTGACCTTTACAGACCACATCTCAGCAACTGCTCGGTCCTGTAGATTCATCCTGTTCAACATCAAGAAAATCCGACCCTACCTCAC
>JAFFST010055420.1:13087-35408 GCA_022414735.1 Noturus placidus
CATGCAAAGGAACAGGAAATGAGGAAGGGGGCAAACACTTTTTCACACCACTGTATTAATCGATAATGAGATTTGTTGACAACAATTTTTATAACCGATTACTATTCATTTTATCGATTAGTTGTTGCGGCTCTAGTAGTTCTCTTTGTCTACTCTGATGATGTTTTAGGTCATATTTATGCAGATATATAAAAATTCTAAAGGGCTCACAAACTTTCAAGCACTGCTGTATGCGAATTATGAGCATTAAAACATAATGAATGCATATTTACATATCTTTACTGTGTTCTGTTTATCAGT
This sequence comes from Noturus placidus, assembly GCA_022414735.1. Taxonomy (NCBI): domain Eukaryota; kingdom Metazoa; phylum Chordata; class Actinopteri; order Siluriformes; family Ictaluridae; genus Noturus; species Noturus placidus. The sequence goes on from JAFFST010055420.1 coordinate 13,388, forward strand.
CTAAAATCTGCCTTGATTTGATTGAACATGGTGTAGAGGTTTTCTTTCATGTATTTGTGGCTTAGCTTCTGAAAGAAGAACAAAATAAATTATTTATGTTGTAACATGAGTGATGAGAGCACTTGCTTATTGTGACCTAGCTATGATCACAGTCTTGCCTCCTGTATAGATGATGATGATCTGTCCTTCTCATCCGGTGATCCCTTCGTTATCAGACGCCTGCTGCCAATTAAGTGGTAGGCAGGGGTGGGGGTAGGGTAGTGTCTCTAGTATGAGTGTGGGGCAGACTTGGTGTCAATGGCTACATAAGATTATTGATGCAGTATGCCACATAATCAGTATGGACTGGACTTGCAGTGGGAGCAGTTAATAATGCTTCTACTACATTAACAAGCTTTAATAGGTACATTTCATTGCTGGTTTCTAAAAGAAAGCCTCATTGCATAAAACTGGAGGGTAAGCCAGAGATCATTAAGCTTGTTCTGTGTTTTCACTGTCTTTACACTTCTTCCATTAAAGGAGTACATTTTGTCAAACCCATTAAATCCTGGTAAAAAGTGATAGTATTGTTACTAATAAAAACATACAATTTGAGTAGTTTGCTTAACAAATTCAATAAGGCCTCAATAGCAATTTCATCAATAAAGTGATATTTATCTATAGCTGTATTTAAGTTTAAAAAAAAAACAACAACATGCAGTTAAATCTGACAACTTTTGGATTAATTCTGTTTTATACTTCGGTTTTTATTGGATTATTTTTATTGGTTTTTTTTTTGTTATATGAGTTGTTTTAAACAAACCAAAATAATTGCAATTTTAACCATTTTATGTGCCTCCTACTGTAAGTGCTCTTCATGCCTCAAGGTCATAAAGAATGTAATTAACCAAATTATTTTTGGAAGGATATCGGGATTTGTATTGCACTGCTGATTGGACACAGCAGAGAACTGTGTCTATATTAAAATATTCTGTAAAATATGACAGCTGTTCTTGCACTACAAAGAAAGTAGAAAGAGTGAAAACATGTCCACTATATGCAGTTGAAGTGAAAAATGACAATGGCGACAGAACCAGCTTTAGCAAATTTTAATGTGGCTAATTGCGTAGTTCATGCAGGGTAGTGCATTTATTTCACTTTAATTGACAGCTTCATGAAATAACTTTAATTGGACTTCAGAGCCAGGTTTGTTTATGGTTTTATGTCTGAAATGAAGTTTGTGGATATATGAAGGTTTCTGCCAGAGATGATAATGGTGCATCTGTTGCATCTATAAATGTCTGCTGTACAAGAGCTCACAATGCTGCTGCTTTCACCAGGGTCACCATTGGTTTCACAACCAATTGCACTAATGAACCCTCACATGGCATTTTATGGGGGGTACAGATTTATGTCTGCAAGGATAATTTCCCCAAGCCATTCACTGGATCCAGTGCACAGACGTATAATGTTCAGCTCTTGCTCTCAGATGGCTGTTAGTGTGTGAGCGTGAGTGTGTGTATGTCCATGCATAAATTGTCTGGCATTCAAGCATTGTATTTAGTGTTCACAGCTGTTTATGTGCAGATACCAAATGACATCAGTAACAGTGAATTCAGATCAACTTTACTGTCACTGTGTTATCCAAATCTCAAGCTCTTTCAGGCCTTTCTAAAAATTACATTAACCCAAGGTTAAGTACACCAAATTCATGTTTCAAAATAGAAAATGCAGTCATGCTTTCATGTGAAATGTTACTTTGACATGTTCCACCTACCTAAGCATTATTTGGGCCTGTGATTGAATCTCGTGGCTTCTCAGATCACTACAATACTGATGACACTCAGCTCTATGTGTCCTTCAAGCCTGAAGATACATCGATCTCAGCCTGCTTGTCTGACATCTTGGACTAGATAAAGGAATGCCACCTTAAGATCAACTTGGCAAAAAATAGTGCATCTTGTCATCTAAACACACTACTCCTGGGCCTCCCACCCAGATCCATCAAATCCCTTCAGATCATTCAGAATTAAGCAGAATGCCTTGTTTTTAGCCAGCCCAAAAAGACCCATACCACACCCCTCTTTGTCTCCTTCCACCTGCTTCCTGTAGCCACCTGCATCAAATTCAAGGCATTGACGCTTACATACAAGACGTTGTCTAGAACAGCACCTTGTCTCAGTTCATCCCTTTCCAATGTGTACTTGTTTAACAACATTCACTATTCTTCTCAGATACCAGCCTCATAGATCTTCCTTCAGAGGAGGAGTGGCCCAGTTGGAACGAGAATGTGTTGGACGCAGTTCAACAATGAGTTTGCTGACTGAGGCAGAACTGACACATTAGTCTATCAACTCTGAGTATGGCTCTCTACCAAGGATGTCCCCTTCAGCCTAGGTTGTCATAAACTCAACCATCGGTATTATAGACCATACAAATTACTGCCACGTATCAACAATGTCACTTATCGCCCAGAATTACCCTGTCACTGATGCCTTGCTTTATCTTTTCATGTATCCTGCCTCAAATCAGCAATTGAATGCGCCTGACCTCAGCGCTGAGATCAGCACTCTAATTATCAGTGTTTCATCACGAAAGAGCCTTCACTACAGATGACTTTTACTTTCTGTTTTTTTTTTTTTTTTTTGCTCTCTTTTTTTTTGCTCTTTCTTGAACTCTCTTGTTCGCCGTAAAAAAGCACTGCCGTGTGTGATCGTGTCCTGTCGCAAAATGAGGTGAAAACTCACACGCCGTTCATAATGTGATTAAGGTGTTTACATGTCTGTAATACACGCCCATAATGTAACTAAAACAGGAGTTCTTCACCTGTACTCCACCTCTTAATTCAATTATTGCTTAATTAGATTATGACCTTAATTAGATTAAGGTTGGTGTTTACACGCTAGTTTTTTAATCAAAGTATGGTCTTAATCGGATTAAGAGTGTATTATTGTTGTCCATGTAAACGCAGCTAATGATCCAAAACACACTGCCAACTCAAGAAAGGGCTTTATTTAGGAGAAAAAGTGTAAGGTTTTAGACTGGTAAAGTCAGTCAGTAGACCTTAACCCAACTTAGCTTGCATTTCACATCCTGTAGAGGAGGCTGAAGTGAGAAACCCCCAAAAACAAACAACAGCTGATAACGGTAGCAGTAAAAGCCTAGAAAAACACCACAATAGAAGAAACAAATAAGGCTTCATGCAGTTATTGCAAGGGATATGCAACTAAATATTAAGAGTTATTTACTTGATTTTACTTCAAGACCTATAATTTTGCTCACCTAAAAATTTGGTGGTCTGATACAAAAGGTTATATGTTTCATATTGTTTAACACATCTAGATGTAAATCCTAAACTCTTGTCTTATTTTTTAATTTTTTTTTAAATCTCAAACCCAAATGTCTTTGGTGCATAGCACAAACAAATGAATTCTCCTTGCCATTCCAATTATTTCAGAGGGGACGATAGATGTTAGTGTTAAAGAAGAATAAAACATTTTAGGACATGCTGTTATAGGAAAATAATCATCTTCGCATCATGTGAATACATGTGTGTGTAATAAATGCCAATTTTCTAGTGAAAATACTCTTATACTCAGAAGTAGAACTTGTTCTATGCACTTTTTGATAACTGAGACCTTTTTTGTCATTTTATGTCACTTCAACACAAATAGGACATTTTATTAAACTATAAACGAAATACAACAGAATTGAATATTTTATCCATAACAAGTAAGAGTTAAATACCTGGCTCAGTAAAGCAAAACACTTGGCTCAGTAAAGGCAATTTCAGAATGAAAGTAGTGCATACGCATTAAATGGCATTTAAATCCACACTCTCCTGATGCTTTTTTATGTGTTTAACAAGGAAGGTGTAAACTCTACAGTAATACATTAAATATAAATTTCTAATAAAATAACCAATTTATTTACACAACAGTCAGCATTATCAGTGCTGTTAGGATATCAATTTCATGTTAGTTTTGCTCTTTACAAATCACTTCGCATGGGTTTTTCACTTTTACTCTTGCAAAGTTCTGTTTTGATACTTTACATTTAGGCCGTCACAGTTGATCTCACAGCCATTAAAAACTTCAATAACTCCTGCATGAATAAAACAGTAAACATTTTAAAGTGTGAAATTATATTTCACAGTAGGATCTGGTGTGAAGCTGATGGAGATAACTACACTATGTAGCAGGAAAATGGTGACAGAAATTGTGTTCCCTTTAAAAGGGAACTCCACGTTGTATGAGCTTCATGCTGTGGGAAACACCCTTGTGTGTGACCAGTACCTGAACCTTATGTAACGTCATGCCTGCGGTGAGCAGGTGACGTGGCAATTAACTGTGTCACGTGATATAAAAACGACACCTGTGAACTGCACCATCAGCCTTATTATCTAAAGTAAGACTGCATCTCGGTCTTTTTGTAACTCTCGCAAAAAGACCCTTCATTTACACTCTATTCTTTCAAGAAAGAAATCTCTACATTTCTGTCCCAAAGTAAATTCCTGAGGAAAGTAGGAAGGGTGACATTTGAAAGTCAGGAGATGGACAGGAGTATGTGAGAGGAACTGCTGTTTACCATCAGACACACTCCCCCTCCCCTTGACTTCCCTGAATTATTTTTTCTGTCCATGTGGTAAACCGAGAAGGACTTGGCCATCTCGATGGTTTGGTGTAGTGCCGTTGGGTTCAGCAATGTCTCTATGAAGCAGAAGAAATTGCAGTCCTGAGTATCCCTTTAGAACTTAACCCTTGCCCTGAGGTCATCTAGCTTGTTCTCCAGAGATTGGACATTGGCTAATAGGATGCTAGGCAGGGGAGTACAGCATTTGCAAACCCTCAGCCTATTCCTGACTCTGGGCTGTTGCTTCAGGTCGCATCCTTTGTTCCTCCTCAAGATGGCCAGTATGAATCCAGTGTGAAAAATTGTGATAGATGAGTGAATTGTAAACTTCCAGAAGAGTATCTCTGTCAGAACTGATAGCAGTAGTGGTGAATAAAAAAAGAGGTTTAAGTAAGGGAAAGTGCAAACAAATAAATAAAAAGTCACGATGACACAGTAGTGCCATCTTGGAACAGCTGGACAGCCAGGACAAGTTCGTTCCACCACCTATGGTGCTAGGACAAAGGCTTGATGCATGTCTTCCTTGATGGATGGTGGATCCAATCAAGCAGGGCTAGCGGCTCAGTGGGAAGTTGGTGCATCAACGACCGGTATGACAAAAATGGCGAAAAGTGGATTTGAGATGAGATCTGTGTTAAAGGCTTTCTTCAAAAGACATAATTTAGTCCAGTAGTCGAATAATTTATGACATTCCCATAGCATATGAATGAGACCCTCTGGTGAATGCCTGCACCGATTACATGTATCGTGTTACGGTACCTGTTCGGATGCAAGCGCGGGCCGAGAGATGAGGAAAGCTTGAAGCGTGAAGCAGACAGTCCAAAGTAAACAAAGTAATCCAAAAGCGAAATTCAATAATCGTAGTCAAGTACGAGGCTGAAGTCCTGAAACCGTGCAAGTCCAAATAGAACTGGGGAGCTTGTAACTAGCAAGTAAACAGGGAAGCTTGAGGTTCACTTCGCGTTGCGTTATTGATAACAAGGTCTTATATAACCTCGGGCGGCGCACAGGTATTTGCACTCAGTACTCCGGCGAACTTGAGAGCGGGTGTGGCTGGGATATGTAGTCTGCGTCGGCATATGGCCGCGAGTTTGCCGTGGTGTTACACATCGCTGACAGAGGGGTATATTTGATCAAGTTTAATATTAGTATAGTAAACCCTATGTAGAATCTTACATTGTACCATGCTTTGCCCATACTGATGTATGAATGAGGTTAAGAATGCATACTAAGTGTTCATCAGATAGCTCAAATCCCAGGTCCCTCTCCCATGAACCCTAACGTGACCTTGAGAACCTGGATTAATATTGTGAATCAGGTCATAAATTACGAAGATACAATGTTTTGATTGTGGTTCAAGCTTTAGAAAGTCATCAAATGGGGACTCAGGGGGGCCGACTCTGGAAATGAGGGAATAGTTTTTGAACAAAATGTCTGACTTGAAAGAAACAAAATTAGTGGAAATTAGGTAGGTCAAATCTCTTGGACTTGAAGAATGTAAAAACTCTATTTTCATACAGATCATCAATGGTCTTTATGCCCTTATCAGACCATATTTGAAACACCTCATCTGTAATAGACAGAGCAAAACAATGGTTTTTGAAAATCGGAGAATGGGTAGAGGACCTATGAAAAACAGTGTGCTTTCTTTTTTTTTTCCCCAAAATATTTTATTGAGAATGCAAACAAACCGACTGACACACAGCAACAATCATTCACAGTTTTTTTATTTTTATACTAACAAAGGAAAACAAAATGAAAAAGTACAAACAACAAAAACCCTTTGAGGAAATTAGGAAAACATCTAGAAACAAAATTCCAAATTTGAAAATTACGAAAGAGATGTGTCACAGAGAGGTCATAAGTAGATGACAGATTGGCAAAGCTATCAAAAGACACCATCGATATACAGATTTCTAACTTGTTTAATGCCCTTCTCATACCACACTGAAAATGTAGAGTCCAAACACAATGGAAGAAATAGATGGTTGTTGTCTAAAGTACCCAAAGAGGATGCACCTACAAATTTAAAGCGCTGTCTAGATTGATACCAAGTCTGTATATACCAAGTGTGTTGTATATATGTGTGTTGTCTGTATATACCAAGTGTGTTGAGGACAACTTGATTATCAGTATATAGGGAGAGTTTTGTAGGTAGATAGAAATAAAGTAAAGCAGGTAAAGAGGTTTCCCTACAGGAAGATAGTTCCAATTTACATCAAGAGGATCCAGGAGATTTAACCCAGTAACAAAGTTTATGGATGTACGCAGCCCAGTAATAGAATTGAAAATTGGGTAATGCAAGTCCTCCACTAAGTCTACATCTCTGTAATAAAGATTTACGAACTCTTGGTGGCTTCCCACCCCAAATAAAAGTACTAATGATCTTATCCAATGAATCGAAGAATTATTTTGGCAGAAAAAGATTAAATTGCTGGAACAAGAAAAGAAACTTCGGTAATATATTCATTTTGACGACATTGATCCTGCCAATTAGAGAAAGAGGGAGGTTACTCCAACTCTGAAAGTTGGATTTAACCTTTGAGGTAAGGAGAGTGAAATTAGCTGATAAAAGATTAGAAAAATTAATTAAATTATAAATTATAAAGAACGTGTCACATTGATACCTAGGTATTTAAACACTGACTGACCAAATCAAAAAGGTAGATCTGCCTGTTGGAGAGAAAATGCTACAGTATTGATGGAAAAATTGTCGCTTTTGTCCAAATTTAATTTATAACCCGAGACAACAACGAAGGTCTCCAGAACACCCAAGACAGCGGGCATAGAGGCAATAGGATCGGTTACATACAATAATAAATCACCATATGGTGACAGTTTGTATTCTACACCGTATCGAACTATTCCTTTAAACAAGTGAGAAGATCTTAATGCGATAGACAGAGGCTCGATAGCGACAGCAAAAAGCAGAGGTGATAAAGGACAGCCTTGGTGACACCCATGCCCGAGAGCAAAATAATCCGATTAAATATTGTTTGTCTGAACCCTGGCTTTAGGGGATGAGTAAAGGAGGCTAATCGCTCGGCTGTGGCTCAGTTGGTAGAGCGGGTTGTCCACTACTCCACTAACCGCGGGGTTGACGGTTCGAATCCCGGCCCGGGTGACTCCACATGCCGAAGTGTCCTTGGGCAAGACACTGAACCCTAAGTTGCCCCCGATGGCAAGCTGGCAGCTCTGCTACCATTGGTGTGTGAATGTGATCTCATTAGTAAGTCGCTTGTAAATGTAAAAATGATATTTCTGTAAAGCTGCTTTGAGACAATGTACCATTGTAAAAAAGCGCAATACAAATTGATAATTATTATTATAATCCAAGAAATAAACTTATCTCCAAATCCGAACTTCAAAACTGCAAACAAATACTCCCACTCAACCCTATCAAATGCTTTTTCAGTATCTAAATAAATCACAATCTCAGGAAGCTCGGCTGAATGCTTTGAATAAATTATATTAGAGTGTACGGGTATTGAAAAACAATTGACGTCCCTTTATAAAACCGTTCTGCTGTTCAGATATAAAATAAGGGAGTACATTCTCTAAACGAGATGCCATTACTTTCGCCAACAAATTTACATCTGCATTAAGCAGAGAAAGTGGTCTATAATAACAACAGGAGGTTGGATTCTTTACCCTCCTTAAGCAGGAGAGCTATCGTGGCTTGTGTCAGAGTTGGAGGCAAAGAGCTTTGTTAGATTTGTTAGATAGTTTTAACTGAATTTGAAATTTTTTCAAGAGAGAGTGTGGAGGGGGGTGTTGTTGAGTGGGAAATGGAGTAGGTCAGGTTTGTTTGAGCACCCATCGAACTTCTGTTTTTTTTAAGTTAATAAGCGTTTTTCAGAGTTAAATTTTAGCAAACCAGGTTTCTAACATATTTTCATAACTTGGTTGTGTGTATATTTGCGTGAAGATGGCGGAAAATTTGCGGAAATATAAATTCACAGAGTCAACCAAATCTAGGCCCAGCACCACCTCGGCCGCGGGTTCCGCTGCCTCACCGGGCTCGGAGACCCTACCTCTGCCGAACAGCCAAGAGTTGGATGCTGAATCCTTGAAGGCGGATATCCTGCTTTCACTAAGGGCCGACATTGCTGCGGTGATAAAAATGGAGTTGAAAAGCGCACTTGTGGAAGGTTTCGACTTTCTTAAGAGTGAGTTGCATGCGGTGAAAGCGGAAATACTAAACAATACGACCGCAATTCGCTCCAAAATCGACCAGGTGAAAGTTACAATTAAAGAGGTGGAAGGTGAGCTAACGACATGGTCGGACAAAGTGGCAGTCTTACAGACTATGGTGAAGGAACTGGCAGTGGAGGTGACTGGACTCAGGAACAAGTGTGAGGACATGGAGGGCAGACTGAGAAGATGTAATATCAGAATTCTGGGGGTGGCGGAAGCAAATGGATCCAGTTCCACAACATCGGTCTCGGAAGGTCTGAGAGACATACTACAGCTGGATAGAGATGTGCTTGTGGTCCGCTCTCATAGAAGCCTGGATCCTATGAGGAAGGATGGGAAACCGCGCGCCATCATAGCCAAACTCCACTACTATCAGGACTGTGTTGAGGTACTGAACCGGGCGCGCTCTTGAGCTCCGGTCCAGTGTAACGGTGAGACAATTGCTATCTTCCCGGATTATACCGCGAGTGTCGCTAAGGCCAGGGCGGCCTTCAATAAGGTCAGGAAGTTGCTCCGTAACCAGCAGGGAGTTCGGTATGGCATCCTGTTTCCATCTCGTCTCCGTGTTACGTTTAACGGAGAGGAAAAGGAATTCATGGATGCAAGCAAAGATCATTACTACTTTAGAGGGCTAAGTGAGTAACTGAGCTGGCTAATTCATCGTCTCTGAACTCTGACTGGATGACAACTGTTCGATCAGATTTTTACTGTGACAAGGAGGATGATCTACAACGCTGTCTTGAGCAGTAGGTCTATAGCGGAGGTCTTCAACGGGGTTCCGCGACCCCTAGGGGGTCCGCGGAGGTACTGCATGGGGGTTACGAAAGTTTTGGTACCAGTTTGATATAACACAATTTCATACAATATATATAATTAGGGGGTCCCCGCTCCATCTCGCCATCAGTTTGGGGGTCCTTGGCCTGGAAAACGTTGAAGACCCCTGCTCTATAGAGTTCCTCCACACAAGCACTGAATGTGTGGATTTGTTTTGGGAGGGAATGGTGAGCACCCAGTTCCTGTAGGTGCTGTGGGGGGTGGGTGGGGTTATGGGAAGGGTGTGCCAAACTTGTCATTTATTGTGTTTATTTTGCAAGAAATCTGTGTTATGGCCCACCTGCTGTCATTCTAGGTTCCCTGTAGTGCTCAGATAGCTAACCTTATTTTTCTCTCTCATGATTGACTTTAGTATTCCCGGAGGATTGGAAGGTAGTATGGTTAATTTCGTGAGCTGAAATGTTAAGGCGCTTAATCAACTTTTGAAGTGAAAGAAGGTATTTACACATCTGAAATGACTTAACAAAAATATTGCATTTCTTCAGGAGACGCATCTACGGTCATCAGACTATTCTAGATTGGGAGAGGAGTGGTCAGGACAAATATTTCATTCAAATTTTCATTCGAAGGCAAGAGGGGCAGCTATGTTAATTTATAGGAATACACCATTTACGATGAAGAGTGTGGACACTGACCCTGTTGGGCACTATGTTATTGTTGTTGGGCAACTTTATACTTTTCCGGTCGTTTTGGCCAGTGTTTATGCACCAAACAAGGATGATTTGATGTTCTTCACGAAATTTTTTTCCCGCCTACCGAATATGACATCGCATTACCTTATCCTCGGCAGTGATATGAACTGTACTCTTTCCCCTGTGCTGGATTGTAGCTCACCTAGATCCTCGTCCCTGTCGGTGTTGGCACGTTCTCCGAGGACGGCTGTTCGTACTAATAATAATTTGTCCACCTACTTCGAGCTCCGGCAGGGTACAAGACAGGGATGTCCTCTATCACCACTGCTAGTTGCGATGGAGCCATTGGCTGTACTTTTTTGAATATTGACCTTATAGCCTGATATTCTACCGAAGCCTTGAGTAGGGTCATTAGTTTAGGGAGATTCTCAAAGGGCTGTGAAATGAACAAGAGTATGTCATCTGCGTACAAAGAAACATTATGCTCTATCCCCGCATGTCGGATCCCCCTAATGCCAGTATTCTGTCTTAGCGCTACAGCTAATGGCTCAATCAGCCCCTATTGTCCAATCTGAGGCAAAATATTAAGCGGTGGGATCCCCTGCCTCTCTCCCTGGGGGGAAAAGTCAATAGTACAAAAATGAATGTGCTGCCTAAATTTTTATGTTTTTCAGTGTTTCCCAGTGTTTCTTACAAAGTCCTCCTTTTCAAAACTGAACAATCAGATATCATCCTTTATCTGAAACAAAAAGGATGCCATCACGGATCAAAAGGCATATAATAATAATAATAATAATAATAATTTATCAATTTGTATAGCGCTTTTTTACAATGGTACATTGGTCTCAAAGCAGCTTTACAGAAATATCCTTTTTACATTTTTACATTTACAAGCGACTTACTAATGAGAGCACATTCACACACCAATGGTAGCAGAGCTGCCATGCAAGGTGCTAGCTTGCCATTGGGGGCAACTTAGGGTTCAGTGTCTTGTATATATTGTATAGACCTCGAGTGAAGGGAGGGAAGGCACTCCCACACTTCATGTACTATTACTGGGCGGATAATATAAGATCACTGTTGTACTGGATGGGGGAGAGTGTGGCAGCCCCTGTATGGACAATTATGGAGGGGGCGTCCATTGCGTCCACCTCCCCGGCGGCCCTACTGTATGCTAAATTACCATTCGCACAACCTCTGTCTAGCTTTACCTCTAATCCAGCTGTTATACACTTAATCAAAATTTGGAATCAATTTAGAAGATCTTTCTCCCTTGGGGGCTTGTCACTCATGGGGCCAATTGCAAATAGTCATCTGTTTATCCCATCTTTGTTGGATAAGTCTTTTGTCGCTTGGTCTAGAACGGGGGCTGTCTTACTGTCTGATCTCTATTTTGAGGGTGTTTTTGGCTCATTTGAGCAGCTAATGCAGAAATATGACATTACCATATTATATGTAGTTTTTAAATGTAAACTGGCTAGGAAGCTGACAATAAGGGTTATCTATGACCTACTCAGCATGCATGATTTGTTGTCCCTAGATCTCCTTAAGAGTAAATGGGAGACGGACTTAGGCGAATCAATTTCAGATACTGATTGGTGCAAGGTAATCAAGGGGATTTTCTCCTCTTCCATATGTCTCAGACATGCGGTTGTCCAATATAAAATTCTTCACCTTCTGCATTGGTCCAAAGATAGACTCTCGAAGATTAATTCTGGCATAGATCCCACATGTGATCGATGCAGACAGGCCCAAGCGACTCTGTTGCATATGTGCTGGACTTTCTGGACACATTCTGGCAATCTATACAATATTTGATACCTTTACTAGGATAACGGGAAGTGTAGTACAGCTGACCCCTCTTATTGCGCTGTTTGGGTTGATGCCGGAGAACTCTCCTTTTAGATGGCGTGAGACCAGCATGATGTCCTTCTGTACTCTCCTGGCCAGGAGATTAATATTGTTTAGATGGAAGGATCCTGCTCCATCATTGTATAGTCATTGGGTCAGGGAAGTCATGCCTCATCTTAAGTTCGAAAAGATTAGGTACACTGTCAGGGGAGCGACTGGGAAATTTTACAGAATCTGGCAACCTTTTCTGTTCTTTGTCAGGGACATGGATGCTGACAGTATTATGTGTTAATTGTCTATGATTTTGTTTTTGCTCTCTTCTTATCTATGGTTGTCTGGCTTTGTAATATGTACTATATATGTTCTGTGTCTTGCACTGGGGGGTTGTTTTGTTTATTTGCTTGATGTTGTATGTTGAAGTTGAAAAATGTTAATAAAGACACCTTGATCAAAAAAAAAGAGAGTGGGGAGTCCAGTTACATGGCAGTATTCGAATCAATAACAGGGTTACAAAGGTTTTGAAGAAATGCATTCAATTTAGTATTGTCTGTAGGAAATTCAGATTCATAAAGCGAAAAGTAACACGATTTAAACGTAATATTAATTTCCATGGGATCTGAAGTGACAATATTATTAAAAAGTGTTTTTAATACTAAGTATGAGATGGGAAGTGGCCTGTCGCCATATCTGATGTGCCAGTAAACGACTCGGCTTGTCGCCATGTTCATAGTATGAACCACAAGTACGTAACAACAAACATTCCGCCTCTGTAGTCAAAATAAGATTAAATTCTGCCTGCAAGTCGAGACGCTGTTTAAGAAGTTCTGGAGAAGGGTTCAATGCATAACTCTGATTGGAAAGCCGAAGCTTTCCATTGCCCAGAAAAGGTATTCCCATTCGACTCTTATCGAACACCTTTTCCGTATCACTTCCGGTGTACAACTTCCGGTATATTTGAACTAGGCGTGTTGAAAATACAGATTTAAGCAACTGTGTCTCAGCCTTGTTTGTGGCCAGAAGATCAAATTCTGCTTGCAGATGAAGGCACTCCTGGTACAGGTCTTTATTTCGATCAATTGAGTATTGATGATCTAAACGTTGTAGGTCCCTCAATACGACATCGAATTTAACCCTGTCAGCCCTATTCTTACCAGGAGAAAACGAAATGATTGTGCCTCATAATTATGCCTTGAACATTTCCCAGAGAGTCTCACTACTAATATTTGGCAGATCATTGACTTGTGTAAAGTTATCTCTAGCCAATAAGAGAGAGGGAAATGTCACTGCTTAGGAAATGGTGTGTACTAGGAAAGATTAATGTCAACACAGGCAGGAGCATGATCTGAAATAACAATGCTGTAAATCTCATAACTCAATATTTTTTAAAGTAGCCTGGTATCTAATATAAAAAAATCTATTCGTGAATATGAATGATGAACATTGGAGAAAAATGAGTAGGCCCTATTTGTAGGAAATTTTGATCTGCAAGGATTGGACAGCCCCAAAGGTATCCAGAGTTCTGGCCAAAGTAATTAGTACACAAGGTTTGCTCGAAGGACCTATCTAGAACAGTGTCCTAAACAAAGTTATGGGTAATAAAGCGGAATGACACAGGATAAACGTATTGAACACGCTAACTGAAATGTATTTAATACTTTGTGGAGACACCCTTGTTTGTGATGACAGCTTCAAGATGCTTCCTGTATGAAGAAATAAATCGGCCGCAGTATTCAGGTGTGATTTCGGCCCATTCTTCTAAACATATTTATCCTTAAATCTTGTTCAATTGGATCCAAGTCATGTGATTGACTGGGCCATTCTAACATCTTGATATTTTTTTCTCTGAAACCAATTGAGAGTTTCCGTTGGTGTATGCTTTGGATCGTTGTCCTGCTGGAAGGTTCGCTCACATCTCATCTTATTCTTCTCAAGAATTTCTCAGTAAAGGGCTCCATTCATCGTTCCTGTAATTATATGAAGTCTGTCAGTATCATGTGATGAAAAACAACCCCACACCATGATGCTTCCACCTCCAAACTTCACTGTTGGTATAGTGTCATTTCTTCTCCAGTCATGGTGTGTAGTATGAAAGCCAAAAGGTTCAATTTTGCTCTCATCTGACCAGAATACACTCTCTCCCAGTATTTCATAGGCTTGTCCAAATTAGTTGTAGCAAACTTTAAACAAGCTTCAACATGCCTTTTCTTTAGCAATGAAGACTTGTGGGGTGAGCATGCATAGAGGCTATGGCGATGGATTGTCAATTGTTTTCTTTGTGACGATGGTACCTGGTACCACCAAGTGTTTCTGGAGCTCTTTGAGTGGTCCTTGGCTTTTGGGGTTCTTTTCTGACTATTCTTCTTACTCCCTGGTCAGAAATCTTGTGAGGAGCTCCTGTGCATGGCTGGTTTATGACTGAGTGATCTTCCACTTGCGGATAATGGCCCCAATGGTGCTTACATCCCTGTCCGATTCCATAAGTATGTTCTGCAAAAAAGGTTATAGCTCTTTGCTTTTACCCATCATTAGATGTTTCTTGTGTGGCACCTTGGTAAAGAAAAATCTATTTATAGACCATCAATTTACTAACCCAGCAGATGTTAATTTGCACAGATAGGAGATGTAATTACTTTCTAACTCTTTTCAGCTGGTTCCTTTCCTTACTTTAACTTAAAGAACTGCTTTTTCTTAGTTCACTACTTTTTTTCCTGTGTCATTCCACGCTATTACTCTTAACTTTATGTATGGTAGTTTCGGTTTTCTGTTGTTTCTGGGCTCTCAATAAACTTAATTTATCCTATAAATTCCCATTAGCAATTTCAACCAAGCCCTGCTACAAAAACAATTCCTAACACTTTATATTAAAACCTTCATTAGGGAGTCATGCACAGTGTGTCGTGTATCATGAAACTCTGGACTCCATTTCCCATCAGCCACTGCAGTGCACTACAGGTCACATGTCACAGGTCACATTAAGAATGTCTGTTGTTACCCAGATGAGGATGGGTACTCTTCTGAGTCTGGTTCCTCTCAAGGTTTCTTCCTCTTAATCATCTTAGGGAGTTTTTCCTTGCCATTGTCGCCACTCAGTGGCTTGCTCAGTTGGGATAATTTCTCACTTTTGCTGTGTGTGTACTGTGTTTTATATTCCTGTAAAGCTGCTTTGAGACAATGTCTATTGTAAAAAGCGCTATACAAATAAAATTGAATTGAATTGAATGTTCACCTGCACCTGATTGACATTTTTGTTAATGAGCACACAGCTGTGTATATATAGCCACTGTCTGCACTGGGTCATTGTCTTAGACGTATGTCACGGTGTCCTCATGTCATTGTTTTTTTGTACGTTTGTTTAAATAAATGTTAAAAATCTGCAGCTGCATCCGTGTCAACTTCTAAATGTGACAGAGTGTAGACAAAGACACATTCAATTTCAAAACAATCTCTGCTTAGAAATCCTATTGAACAGCTAGAATAGATTGTGGGTTTTGCTTAAAATCTACAAGAGTCTGCATTATCCCAGATTTAATTAATCCTCATGGGGTATCAATCAATATGCACTCACTGGCCACTTTAACAGGAACACCTTAACATTTGTGCAGTTATCCAATCTGCCAGTCATGTGGCAGCAGCATCATTTCCGGGGCACAGACTCACCAACAGGACAGCTGAAGTCTGGAAAAGAGACCAGGTGAATTTGTTTCTTGAAAAGCCTGTGCCCATGATAGTCTCTGATTCCTGTTCTAGCTGATCTCTTCTGCTGTTGTGGCCCATCCACCTCAAGGTTACTGTTTGGTGCATTGTGAGATGTTTTTCTGCTCACCATAGTAGTAAAGCATGACTGTATGAGCTTCTTCATCCTTCCTGTCATCTATCCAGCCATCCTCTACCGCTTACTTCTTTATCAGGGGCACGGGGAACCTGGAGCCTATCCCAGGAAGCATCGGGCACAAGGCAGGGTGCCAGTCCATCACAGGGCACAATCACATTCACACTCACATACCCAATCATACACTACGGACACTTTGGACACGCCAAACAGCCTAACATACATGTCTTTGTACTGGTGGAGGAAACAGGAGTGCCCGGAAGAAACGGGGAGAACATGCAAACTCCGCACACACATGGCCCCGGCGGACCCTGGAGGTGTGAGGCAAACGTGCTAACCACTTAGCCACCATGTGCCCCTCCTTCCTGGCAGTTAGAAACAATCTGGCCATTTTCCTCTGACCTCTCTTATCAACACTCAGTGTTTTTTTTTTTTTTTTTGCTGTTTTGTTTTTTTCATACCATTCTGTGTAAACTCTAGAGATTGTTGTGTGTGACATTCTCTACAGAATAGCAGTTTTTAGGTTTTGACCTATTGTTTTTTCTGCTGCCACGTGATTGGCTAATTTGATAAATGAATGAATGTACAAGTGTTCCTAAAATGTGGGTGGTGAGTGTATATAGGCTGTTTAATTTGAAGCTGAATAATTATTTATTTATTTCAAAGGGATATGAATTGGATTAAAGACCTTTATCCAGATTGGTTCATTGTGCTTTTGTTTATTTTGCTGACTAGGTTTCTCTGGGGACAGCTAGGCTCATTATTATAACTGTGGTAGCTCATTCAGATCTCATATCCTCCTTCATAAACCTCCCCCCTCTTGTTACCTCTTTAGCAGCAGCTAATGATCTGAGACCAGCCCACACACTCGGGACATGTTTGTAAATACCCAAGAAGCATTGTGGGAATAAATGTTACATACAGAGAAAGAGAGATGTTTTGCAAAGGTGTGTTTCCCTATTTTCTTTACATTTACCAACATTTAATAACAAGTGGTTGCTGTGAGCTGTTTTTATAGAGCTGTTAAGATTTTATATTGTTTGATTGATGAATCATCAATCTTATTGTAAATTTTACTGTGTTATATTTTAGGCATTGTGTGTAGGCCTGTGGATATACCTTTTTCCATATGCCTATACACAGAAAAACCAGAAAATTCTAAATTCAATATTGTAGTATAGATGAATACTAATTATTGTGATATTATATACTCTATACTTTATATTATTATATCTAAATAAAAATAATAAGTAGTTTGCATTTTGCTAATTTTAATAGAGTAACTATATCATTATAAATATTCTTTTATATTATTGGCACAACCAGTGGTATGGGGCATGTGTACAGTATACACATACACAAATTCCCTTTCCACTTTTCTTTCTCCTAGTCTTTTAGATGTTTCATAAAGATGTTTTATAGTTGGAAGTCATTGATATGCTTATCTATGGCTAATGATGTCCTTTGAAATACACTCTCACACTCCCCCAAGAAGCAAATAGTGAGAAATGGATGAGCAAAGAGAAGAGAGGATGAGAACTAGAAAACATGTATGAGGATGTAGTCTTTTTTTTTTATAAAGTTCCTCATTGTAATAATAATTATATTCCTCAGCTTTCATCTGCCTTAGAATAAAACTCCCCCAAACACACGAACCCCATTAATAGTGATGCCAAATAGAGTCATTCCAGGAAATTACATGGAAATCAAAGCAGACTTTCCAGTCAACTGGTTTATGAAATAACTTACCTTGTTAAGTATCAGTTGACTGTAATAAAATCTTGATTCCCAAATCTTTTCAAATTACTCCTACTTGAATATTGCCATCCTTTGCATGAATTCAGAATGATTTAAAAGTTTAAGGCAAATGATAATGTATATTTGACTAAGCCTTATGCTATTGCATGGTATATATTAGCTAAGTTCTATGTGGCCACGCAAAACAATTTTACAAAGTGTGACTCACTGAAAATCAATTCAAACTCAAGCATTTAACAGTGCAATACAGTGGATATAAAAAAGGTCTACACACCACTGTTAAAATGGCAGGTTTTTGTGATGGAAAAAAATTAAACCAACATAACTCGTCAGAACATTTTACACCCTAAATATGAAAGTACAATGTATAAAAATTAAGTGAAAATCAATCAAATATTTTAAGGAAAATTATGAGAAATATAAAAAGTTAGTTGCATAAGTGTGCATACCCCTAAACTAATACTCTGTTGAAGCACCTTGTTATTTTGTTACACCACTCAGTATTTTTGGGTAAGCGTATAACAGCATGGCACATCTTTACTTGGCAATACTTTTCCACTATTTCTTGAAAAAACATTCAAGATCTCTCACATCTTGTCATGATTGGAGGCAGAGATGGATGCAAATACAGACTAGATTTAATATAAATACAAACCAAACAAAACGTTAGCTATACAATTTGTGGCAAAACACTAAGACAAAGAATAACTGTGAAAGAAAGACCATAAACACAGCAACAGAGACAATGGCATAGAAAGACAAAAACAACACAAGGAACGCAGTGCAAACTGTGGCCAATATACACTCAAGTGCTCTTTAACATGAACATGGTTCAGGTGCAGGTGATCATGTGACTGTGAAGCAGTGAGGTGCAGTTTCTGCTGGAACATAATTCCTTCTCTGATATTACATGACAGCCCTCCTGTGCACAGCCCTCTTTGGGCACCCCACAGATTTTTGGTTGGATTCAGGTCTGGGTTCTGGCTATGTCAGTCAAAAACATTGATCTTTTGAATAAGCTATTCTGTTGTTGAGTTGGATGTATACTTTGGGTCATTGTCCTGCTGAAAGGTGAAATTCCTTTTCATCTTCAGCTTAATAGCAGACACCTGAAGGTTTTGCACTAAAATTAACTGGTATTTTTAGCTATTCATGATTCCCTCCACCTTGATAAAAGCCTTATTTCTGGCTGAAGAAAAGCCCTAAAAGCATGAAGCTACTACCACACTTCACCATGGGTATAGTGTTCTTTTTGTTCTTTTTTTGCACCAAACACACCTTTTGGAATCATTTGCAAACTAAGCAAAGCATTTTAAACATGAAGGTTACCTTACCAGCTTAACTCATTTTTATCTAAAATATAATTTTTCTGTTTGAAAAAAATAGTTTAATGTATAGTTTGTAAGCCATAATTATAAAATAAAATTGAAAAAATATATAATTTGTCATTTTAAACATTGTTTCTCCAAAAGCACATGTATACATTCAAAATAAAATATTATAATTTTTGTATTCCAGCCACTTGTAGTTTTGCATGTCAAAGCCTCTTTATTATACTTTTTAGTCCTTTTCAAAATAGATGCTTAAAGTGTATGTGTCACGATACCTATTGGAGACAAGCGCGGATGGACAGGGTAGCGTGCGTAGATACGATGGAAGAGTAAACACGGGAAACAGAAGGAAGTCAGGCGATCAGGTGAACAATCCAAACAAGGCAGGGTGTGGAATCGTAATGGAGTAACATGCGTATAAGTCCAAAAAACCAGGAAAATCAGACGATAACAAACGGCTTGGTCAAACAACTGAGTCACTAGAACTGAGCGCTTACTTCACGGGGCGTGGAGGTTTACGAGGCCTTTTATAACTTATGATGCCGCACAGGTGTTGGTACTCAATATTCTGGTGAACTTGAGCGCGGTCTTGGCCGGAAAGTGTAATCCTTGCTCGACATGTTTGCAGGCGGCGCTGCAAGATGAGTATTGCGGCCGCGTGTTCGCCGTGGCGTAGAAATATGAAAGAGGTAGGGCAGTAATTTGCTCTCACTTGGTCTTATTTATCAAGCTGGATACAAACAGATGTATTTGTAAATTGTTTGTAGAAGCATCGCACAATTTGAGTGTACATTTATGCATTTAACCATTTTGGTAGAACAACTCGTGTGCTTAAGATCATTGTCTTGGAGCATGACCCACTTTCTCTTGAGATTCAGTTCACAGACAGATGCCCTGACTTTTTCCTTTACAATTCGCTGGTATACTTCAGAATTCATTGTTCCATCTGTATGCTTGTGAAATTTTGTGAGCATCACTAAAATCAAATTTGCTGTGTCACGAACAAGCATTGCACTTTATGAGTGATCAACATATGCATGCGAGTATGAAGAAATTAAGAATATTTGTTGTTTTAAAACTTAAATCTTGAGGAAATTTTAGGCTGGATTGACTCATGAAAACAGTTACACACAACTCCACCTAAAGATTGATAAATAAGACCCAATATACTTCAGAAAGAAAACAAATTCAAGTTTAGTTAAACATGGACTCACAATATATGTTTATATTTTTGTGTGCTTAACTATTTTGAATGATTGCAACCTGTCTACATCTTGTCCTCACTCCCTTTCTCTGTCTCTGGCCATCAGGTACACCAAGATGAAGACAGCCACCAATATCTACATCTTTAACCTGGCTTTGGCTGACGCACTGGTCCTGGCCACACTTCCTTTCCAGGGCACAGATGTGTTCCTAGAATCCTGGCCCTTTGGCAATACCTTGTGCAAGGCAGTGGTTTCCATTGACTACTACAACATGTTCACTAGTGTCTTCACCCTTACTGTGATGAGCATGGACCGCTATGTGGCTGTGTGTCATCCTGTTAAAGCTCTGGATATGAGGACACCCCACAAGGCCAAAGTGGTTAACATATGTGTGTGGCTACTAGCCTCTGCCATTGGTGTGCCGGCCATGGTGCTTGGAGATGTTGAGGATGACCATGGTAAGTGTGTGTGTGCTTGTGTATGTATCCACCTGTGTTGAGTTTTTGAAATACATTTACATTTACCGTATTGGACAGCAAGTGACTTACAGCTGAATTGCTTTGTTGTCTCCATCAAAACATGTTCTAACACAAATAGGTCATGGTACTGTCAATCTAGCCTGTTAAGGTACAGTTAGTACAGCAACAAAACTCAGAGAGTTCATTGAAATATGTCTTGAATCATGTGTGCTTTGTACAGTGGTGCTTAAAAGTTTGTGAAACCTTTAGAATGTTCTATATTTCTACGTAAAGATGACCTAAGACATCAACAGATATCAAGAGATTTTCATACAAGTCCTACAAGTAGATAAAGACAACCCAATTAAAAAATTGTGACAAAAATATTATACTTAAATTTATTTATTGAGGGAAACGATCCAATATTATATATGTGTAAGTGGCAAAGGTATGTGAACCTTTGCGCTCAGTATCTGGTGTGACCCATTTTTGCAACAATAACTGCAAATAAATGTTTCCAGTAACTGTTGATCAGTTCTGCACACATCGGCTTGGTGGAATTTCAGCCCATTCCTCAGTACAGAACAGCTTTTACTCTGGGATGTTGGTAGGTTTATTCAAATTAACTGCTTGCTTCAGGTCTTCACGTGATCTTTAGCAAATTGCAGTGCAGCAGCAATATTCTTTTTGGAGATCATTGGTTTTCTCCTTGCAGCCCTGCCATGCACACCATTGTTGTTCAGTATTCTCCTAATGTTGGACTCATGAAAATTCATATTAGCCAATGTGGGAGTGGCCTTTAGTTGCTTAGAAGTTCCCCTGGTTTCCTTTGTGATGTCACAGACTATTACATATCTTGCTCATGGGGAGGGTAACAATAGTCTTGAACTTCTTCCATTTTTACAAAATCTGTCTGACTGTAGTTTAGTGATGGTTTTTTAACCTTTTCCAGCCTGATGAGCATCAACAGCAAAGAGGTCCCCAGAAATCTCCTTTGTATGTGCCATTATACCCTTCCACAAATATGTATTGTGAAGACTTTGATAGATCCCTGTTCCCTAAATAAAACAGGGTGCTCACTCAAAGCTGATTGTCATTCCATTGATTGAAAGCACCTGACTCTCATTTTATAAACTAACTGTTAATCCTAGAGGTTCACATTCTTTTGCCACTCACAGATATGTTATATTGGATCATTTTCCTCACTATACATAAATGATGTGTGTGTGTGTGTGTGTGTGTATGTATGTATGTATATATATATATACAGTGGTGTGAAAAAGTGTTTGCCCCCTTCCTCATTTCCTGTTCCTTT
>JAFFST010055421.1:0-13246 GCA_022414735.1 Noturus placidus
GGAGGAGGTGGATGGTGATGAGAAGGTATCGGATGATGAGGAGGAGGATAGTGATGAGGAGGAATCGGATTATGATGAGGAGGGGGATGGTGATGAGAAGGAGTCGGATGATGATGAGGAGGAGGTGGATGGTGATGAGAAGGAATTGGATGATGATGAGGAGGTGGATGGTGATGAGAAGGAGTCGGATGTTGATGATGAGGTGGATGGTGATGAGAAGGAGTCGGATGATGATGATGATGAGGAGGAGGATGGTGATGAGAAGGAATCGGATGATGAAGATGATGAGGAGGAGGAGGTGGATGGTGATGAGAAGGAGTCGGGTGATGATGATGATGATGAGGAGGAGGAGGTGGATGGTGATGATAAGGAATCGGATGATGATGATGATGATGATGATGTGGCGGAGGTGGAGGTGGATGGTGATGAGAAGAAATCGGATGATGATGATGAGGAGGTGGATGGTGATGAGAAGGAATCGGATGATGATGAGGAGGTGGATGGTGATGAGAAGGAATCGGATGATGCTGATGATGAGGAGGAGGTGGATAGTGATGAGAAGGAGTCGGATGATTATGATGATGATGAGGTGGAGGTGGATGTGATGAGAAGGAGTCGGATGATGATGATGAGGTGGATGGTGATAAGAAGGAATCTGATGATGATGAGGAGGAGGAGGAGGTGGATGGTCAGGAGAAGGAATCGGATGATGAGGTGGATGGTGATAAGAAGGAATCTGATGATGATAATGATGTTGAGGAGGAGGTGGATGGTGATGAGAAGGAATCGGATGATGATGAGGAGGAGGTGGATGGTGATGAGAAGGAATCGGACGATGATGGTGATGAGAAGGAATCGGATGATGATGATGAGGAGGTGGAGGGTGATGAGAAGTAATCGGATGATGATGAGGAGGAGGTGGATGGTGATGAGAAGGAATCGGACGATGATGGTGATGAGAAGGAATCGGATGATGATGATGAGGAGGAGGAGGTGGATGGTGATGAGAAGGAATTGGATGATGATGATGACGAGGAGGTGGATGGTGATGAGAAGGAATCGGATGATGATGATGAGGTGGATGGTGATAAGAAGGAATCTGATGATGATGAGGAGGTGGATGGTGATGAGGAGCAATTGGATGATGATGATGAGGAGGTGGATGGTGATGAGAAGGAGTCGGATGATGATGATGATGAGGTGGATGGTGATGAGAAGGAATTGGATGATGATGATGATGATGATGAGGAGGAGGAGGTGGATGGTGATGAGGAGGAATTGGATGATGAGGAGGTGGATGGTGATGAGGAGCAATTGGATGATGATGATGAGGAGGTGGATGGTGATGAGAAGGAATCGGATGATGAGGAGGAGGAGGTGGATGGTCAGGATAAGGAATCGGATGATGAGGAGGAGGAGGTGGATGGTGATGAGAAGGAATCGGACGATGAGGAGGAGTAGGAGGTGTTTGGTGAGAAGGAATTGGATGATGATGGTGATTAGAAGGAATCGGATGATGAGGAGGAGGAGGAGAAGGTGGATGGTGATGAGGAGGAATTGGATGATGATGATGATGAGGAGGAGGTGGATGGTGATGAGAAGGAATCGGATGATGATGATGATGAGGTGGATGGTGATGAGAAGGAATTGGATGATGATGATGATTATGATGACGAGGTGGATGGTGATGAGGAGGAATTGGATGGTGATGAGGAGGTATATGGTGATGAGAAGGAATCGGATGATGTTGAGGAGGTGGAGGAGAAGGTGGATGGTGATGAGAAGGTATCGGATGATGAGGAGGAGGATAGTGATGAGGAGGAATCGGATTATGATGAGGAGGGGGATGGTGATGAGAAGGAGTCGGATGATGATGATGATGAGGAGGAGGTGGATGGTGATTAGACGGAATCGGATGATGATGAGGAGGAGGAGGATGGTGATGAGAAGGAATTGGATGATGATGAGGAGGTGGATGGTGATGAGAAGGAATCGGATGATGATGATGAGGTGGATGGTGATGAGAAGGAATTGGATGATGATGATGATGAGGTAGATGGTGATGAGAAGGAATCGGATGATTATGATGATGATGAGGAGGAGGTGGATGGTGATGAGAAGGAATCGGAAGATGATGGTGATGAGAAGGAATCGGATGATGATGAGGATTTGGTTGGTGAAAAGGAATCGGATGATGATGATGATGATGATGAGGTGGACGGTGATAAGAAGGAATCGGATGATGATGAGGAGGAGGAGGAGGTGGATGGTGATGAGGAGGAATTGCATGATGAGGAGGAGGTGGATGGTGATGAGGAGGAATTGGATGATGATGAGGAGGAGGAGGAGGAGGAGGTGGATGGTGATGAGAAGGAATCCGATGATGATGATGAGGAGGAGGAGGTGGATGGTGATGAGAAGGAATCGGATGATGTTGAGGAGGTGGATGGTGATGAGACTGAATCGGATGATGAGGAGGTGGATGGTGATGAGAAGGAATCGGATGATGATGAGGAGGAGGAGGAGGAGGTGGATGGTGATGAGAAGAAATCGGATGATGATGATGAGGAGGAGGTGGATGGTGATGAGAAGGAATCGGATGATGATGATGATGAGGAGGAGGAGGTGGATGGTGATGAGAAGGAATCGGACGATGATGATGATGAGAGGAGGAGGAGGTGGATGGTGATGATAAGGAATCGGATGATGATGATGATGATGATGATGAGGAGGAGGAGGAGGTGGATGGTGATGAGAAGAAATCGGATGATGATGAGGAGGAGGAGGATAGTGATGAGAAGGAATCGGATGATGATGAGGAGGAGGTGGATGGTGATGAGAAGGAATCGGATGATGTTGAGGAGGTGGATGGTGATGAGACGGAATCGGATGATGATGAGGAGGTGGATGGTGATGAGAAGGAATCGGATGATGCTGATGATGAGGAGGAGGTGGATAGTGATGAGAAGGAATCGGATGATGATGATGATGATGATGAGGAGGAGGAGGTGGATGGTGATGAGGAGGAATTGGATGATGAGGAGGTGGATGGTGATGAGGAGCAATTGGATGATGATGATGAGGAGGTGGATGGTGATGAGAAGGAATCGGATGATGTTGAGGAGGTGGATGGTGATGAGAAGGAATCGGATGATGATGAGGAGGTGGATGGTGATAAGAAGGAATCGGACGATGAGGAGGAGGAGGAGGAGGTGTTTGGATAAGGAATCGGATGATGAGGAGGAGGAGGTGGATGGTGATGAGAAGGAATCGGACGATGAGGAGGAGTAGGAGGTGTTTGGTGAGAAGGAATTGGATGATGATGGTGATTAGAAGGAATCGGATGATGAGGAGGTGGATGGTGATGAGGAGCAATTGGATGATGATGATGAGGAGGTGGATGGTCAGGAGAAGGAATCGGATGATGATGATGAGGAGGAGGTGGATGGTGATGAGAAGGAATCGGATGATGATGATGATGATGAGGAGGAGGAGGAGGTGGATGGTGATGACAAGGAATCAGATTATGATGAGGAGGTGGATGGTGATGAGAAGGAATCGGATGATGATGATGAGGAGGTGGATGGTGATGAGAAGGAGACGGATGATGATGATGAGGAGGTGGATGGTGATGAGGAGGAGTCGGATGATGATGATGAGGAGGTGGATGGTGATGATAAGGAGTCGGATAATGATGATGAGGAGGAGGTGGATGGTGATGAGAAGGAGTCGGATGATTATGATGATGATGAGGTGGAGGTGGATGGTGATGAGAAGGAGTCGGATGATGATGATGATGAGGAGGAGGTGGATGGTGATGAGACGGAATCGGATGATGATGATGATGATGAGGAGGTGGATGGTGATGAGACGGATTCGGATGATGATGAGGAGGTGGATGGTGATGGACGTGGTTGGTGATGAGAAGGAATCGGATGATTATGATGATGATGAGGAGGAGGAGGTGGATGGTGATGAGAAGGAATCGGATGATGATGGTGATGAGAAGGAATGGTGATGAGAAGGAATTGGATGATGATGATGATGTGGATGGTGATGAGAAGGAATTGGATGATGATGAGGAGGTGGATGGTGAGACAGAATCGGATGATGATGATGAGGAGGAGGTAGGTGGTGATCAGAAGGAATCGGATGATGAAGATGATGAGGAGGAGGAGGTGGATGGTGATGAGAAGGAATCGGACGATGATGATGAGGAGGAGATGGATGGTGATGAGAAGGAATCGGATGATGATGATGAGGTGGATGGTGATAAGAAGGAATCTGATGATGATGAGGAGCAGGAGGAGGTGGATGGTCAGGAGAAGGAATCGGATGATGATGATGAGGAGGAGGTGGATGGTGATGAGAAGGAATCGGACGATGATGGTGATGAGAAGGAATCGGATGATGATGATGAGGAGGAGGAGGTGGATGGTGATGAGAAGGAATTGGATGATGATGATGACGAGGAGGTGGATGGTGATGAGAAGGAATCGGATGATGATGATTATGATGGTGATGAGAAGGAATCGGAAGATGATGGTGATGAGAAGGAATCGGATGATGGTGAGAAGGAATCGGATGATGATGATGATGAGGTGGACGGTGATAAGAAGGAATCGGTTGATGATGATGAGGAGGAGGAGGAGGAGGTGGATGGTGATGAGGAGGAATTGGATGATGAGGAGGAGGTGGATGGTGATGAGGAGGAATTGGATGATGATGATGAGAAGGAGGCGGAGGAGGTGGATGGTGATGAGAAGGAATCGGATGATGATGATGAGGAGGAGGAGGAGGAGGTGGATGGTGATGGGAAGGAATCGGATGATGATGATGAGGAGGTGGATGGTGATGAGACGGAATCGGATGATGATGATGAGGAGGTGGATGGAGGTGGATGGTGATGAGAAGGAATCGGATGATTATGATGATGATGATGAGGAGGAGGTGGATGGTGATGAGAAGGAATCGGATGATGATGATGATGAGAAGGAATCGGTTGATGATGAGGAGTTAGATGGTGAGAAGGAATCGGATGATGATGATGATGAGGTGGACGGTGATGAGAAGGAATCGGATGATGATGATGAGGAGGAGAAGAAGGTGGATGGTGATGAGGAGGAATTGGATGATGATGAGGAGGAGGTGGATGGTGATGAGAAGGAATCGGATGATGATGATGATGATGAGGTGGACGGTGATGAGAAGGAATCGGATGATGATGATGATGATGAGGAGGAGGAGAAGGTGGATGGTGATGAGGAGGAATTGGATGATGATGATGAGGAGGAGGAGGTGGATGGTGATGAGGAGGAATTGGATGGTGATGAGGAGGTATATGGTGATGAGAAGGAATCGGATGATGTTGAGGAGGTGGATGGTGATGAGAAGGAATTGGATAATGATGATGATGAGGAGGAGGAGGTGGATGGTGATGAGAAGGAATCGGATGATGATGATGATGATGAGGTGGACGGTGATGAGAAGGAATCGGATGATGATGATGATGAGGAGGAGGAGGAGGTGGATGGTGATGAGGAGGAATTGGATGATGATGAGGAGGAGGTGGATGGTGATGAGAAGGAATCGGATGATGATGGTGGTGATGATGATGATGATGAGGAAGTGGATGGTGATGAGGAGGAATTGGATGATGATGATGAGGAGGAGGTGGTTGGTGATGAGAAGGAGTCGGATGATGTTGAGGAGGTGGATGGTGATGAGGAGGAATTGGATGATGATGAGTAGGAGGTGGATGGTGATGAGAAGGAATCGCATGATGATGAGGAGTTGGATGGTGATGAGTAGGAATTGGATGATGATGATGAGGTGGATGGTGATGAGAAGGAATCGATGATGATGATGATGAGGAGGAGGAGGTGGATGGTGATGAGAAGGAATCGGATGATGATGAGGAGGAGGTGGATGGTGATGGAGGTGGATGGTGATGAGAAGGAATCGGATGATGATGATGAGTTGGATGGTTATGGAGGTCGATGGTGATGAGAATGAATCGGATGATGATGATGAGTAGGAGGTGGATGGTGATGAGAAGGAATCGGATGATGATGATGAGGAGGTGGATGGTGATGGAGGTGGATGGTGATGAGAAGGAATCGGATAATTATGATGATGATGAGGAGGTGGATGGTGATGAGAAGGAATCGGATGATGATGATGATGATGAGGAGGAATTGGATGATGATGATGAGGAAGTGGATGGTGATGAGGAGGAATTGGATGATGATGATGAGGAGGAGGTGGATGGCGATGAGAAGGAGTCGGATGATGTTGAGGAGGTGGATGGTGATGAGAAGGAATTGGATGATGATGAATAGGAGGTGGATGGTGATGAGAAGGAATCGCATGATGATGAGTTGGATGGTGATGAGTAGGAATTGGATGATGATGATGAGGTGGATGGTGATGAGAAGGAATCGGATGATGATGATGATGAGGAGTTGGAGAATGAATGAGAAGGAATCGGATGATGATGAGGAGGAGGTGGATGGTGATGGAGGTGGATGGTGATGAGAAGGAATCGGATAATTATGATGATGAGGAGGTGGATGGTGATGAGAAGGAATCGGATGATGATGATGAGGTGGATGGTTATGGAGGTGGATGGTGATGAGAAGGAATCGGATGATGATGATGAGTAGGAGGTGGATGGTGATGAGAAGGAATCGGATGATGATGATGAGGAGGTGGATGGTGATGGAGGTGGATGGTGATGAGAAGGAATCGAATAATTATGATGATGATGAGGAGGTGGATCGTGATGAGAAGGAATCGGATGATGATGATGAGGAGGAGAAATTGGATGATGATGATGAGGAGGAGGTGGATGGTGATGAGAAGAAATCGGATGATGATGAGTAGGTGGATGGTGATGATGAGGAGGTGGATGGTGAGGAGGAATTGGATGATGATGATGATGATGATGATGAGGAAGTGGATGGTGATGAGAAGGAATCGGATGATGATGATGAGGAGGAGGTGGATGGTGATGAGAAGGAATCGGATGATGATGAGGAGGTGGATGGTGATGAGAAGGAATCGGATGATGATGATGAGGAGGTAGATGATGATGAGAAGGAATCGGATGATGATGATGAGGAGGTGGATGGTGATGAGACGGAATCGGATGATGATTATGATGATGATGAGGAGGTGGATGGCGATGGGAAGGAATCGGATGATGATTATGATGATGAGGAGGTGGATGGTGTTGATGGTTTATATTTGACGTTTCTTCATTTCTGACAATTATCCCAATTTGACATAATAACTTTCAACATGGAAATCCTTTAATCATCTAAAGAACCCTTGTTGTAACAGTGTGTGTGTGTGTGTGTGTGTGTGTGTGTGTGCGCGCAGTTCCTTTTTTTATCTTCTCTTGATGATTATTATGTTGACATTTTTTATTTAATTTGTGTATGAGTGAGTGTGTGTGTGTGTGTGTAGAGGAACGAGTGCTCTGACTGTGACACCATGTGCACGCTGCTGCTTCACTGATTTCTAGGACAGCATATAAGTGTGTGTGTGTGTGGTGATGTTGACATCAGATGGCAGTGTTGAGGGTTTTTTATGCCTTGTGGTCACAGAGTTGTAATAAATGAAGACATTTGGTGTTGCCCATCCTTCCTCCTGATCTCCAGCATTCTGTTCAGCATCAGGTCACAAATCTTCCACATGGAGTAGAAATAAATACAGATTAGAAATAAATACAGTCTCATGTTGATGTTTTCTTTCTGGTGTTAGTGCAGATTTGATCGTGTATTAGTTCAGCGCTGTGGAAAGATCTGGATCTTCATCACACAGGTGGCAGTTAATCAGCGAAGGCTGTGTTCTGTGCTCACGCTGATTACATGTCTAATTATGATGAGCAGTCTAACATCCTGTAGATGGTCAGGAACATCAAGTCTACTCCAGCAGATGGCTGATGGTTTGGTATGGTCTCGGGGCGAGAGCTATATCAGTGAGCTTGTATTTGGTGTTCAGGGTGGAGGAGAGTCAGGTGGTGTAGTCGAGAGGAGAGGAGAGCTGCAAGGAGAGAAAAACGAGAAACAATCTGCTTTTCCATATGCTTCTGTCTCAGACAGATGGCCATTTCAGCGCT
Organism: Noturus placidus; assembly: GCA_022414735.1. Taxonomy (NCBI): domain Eukaryota; kingdom Metazoa; phylum Chordata; class Actinopteri; order Siluriformes; family Ictaluridae; genus Noturus; species Noturus placidus. Next base: position 8,126 of record JAFFST010055421.1, read on the forward strand.
GGTTAAGTTCACTAACATGTCCACGGGCGTGTCCCTCACTCAGCCCAGTGCAGCTTCAGACCCGTGTGAATTAGAACCCCATCATAACATCACTGCGTACAGAAGTGTAGCAGAACATACCCTCATTATACTGATACATAAATACTACATATCTACACCTTTTACGTACCTGATGAATCCTGATCTCCTCTGTTTCTGAACGGTTTAAAAATTAGATCTCATTAAAAGTTGAATTCAGTCTCATTACTCCTAAAGGGTTTTATTCAGAGCCACCGTATCGGTATAAAGTTTCTAATTCTCTCCAAATCGTTCGATATTCAGTCGAGTTCTTCACGTTCCTTCAGAAGGTTCTTCATGAGAAACATGGAAACCTCTGTGTGAAGTTCCAGATGTTCAAGAATCTCTCTCAATTCCTGAGCACATAATGCGGTTTCACCACAAGATGGAGCTGTTTGAGTCATAGCGCAGATAACTAACTGATCCATCCATCCATCCATCCATCTTCAACCGCTTACTCCTTTTCAGGGTCACGGGGGAACCTGGAGCCTATCCCAGGGAGCATCGGGCACAAGGCGGGGTACACCCCGGACAGGGTGCCAGTCCATCGCAGAGCACAATCACATACACACTCACACACACGCTACGGACACTTTGGACATGCCAATCAACCTAACATGCATGTCTTTGGACTGGGGGAGGAAACCGGAGTACCCGGAGGAAACCCCCGACACACGGGGAGAACATGCAAACTCCACACACACATGGCCCTGGCGGGACTCGAACCCCGGACCCATGTCCATCCATCCATCCATCCATCCATCTTCAACCGCTTACTCCTTTTCAGGGTCACGGGGGAACCTGGAGCCTATCCCAGGGAGCATCGGGCACAAGGCGGGGTACACCCCGGACAGGGTGCCAGTCCATCGCAGAGCACAATCACATACACACTCACACACACGCTACGGACACTTTGGACATGCCAATCCTCCCACTAGAATTGTTTTAAAAAACACAAAGTTAAAATGTATAAAATGATGCAGCGTTAAAATGTAAACATACATAAAAATAAAATGAATTATTGGGTTTCTGTTGGAGCTACGAGGCTTATATCACGCTAACAACTAATGGATGCTCATGTCACCAAAAATCAATTTAACATATCTCAAATATTTGAATATACTTGTTTCTCTGATCAAGCTGAAACAACCTGGCAACCACCCAGTGTTTCATAGCAACCACGTGACGTTCCACCGATGCTTTGATCCAAAGGGACTTATAAATGAGGAAATACAAAGAGAAACGATATCGACTCCTGCTCTGTATTTCACAAACTTTCACCGAGTCTGGATTTTAACTGAAGCACTGGGCTGATGTTTAATAATATTGAGGTAGAACTCTGTTCATTATCTCTCTGTATTGCTATTATATAATTGCAGCGGGGAAGCGATGGAAAGATCTCACCGCATTAAACACTCTTCCTCTTTTCCTTCTGCCAGCGCTTATCTCAACATTCTCTCATTAACTCTTCTAGAGAATCTGAATGTGAAATTTATACAGAAAGAAAATTGTTAGAAAAAAAATTTTCAACAAGTTATTTTTATATTTAAGATGGGATCAATTATTTATTTATATTTAGTCCATATTGACTCCACACACACACTCACACACTCTCACACACACATACTCACTCACACACTCTCAAACACTCACACACACACATGCACTCTCTCACACACACACACTCTCTATCACACTCACACGCGCTCTCACACTCACACACACACACTCTCTCTCACACACACACACACACCACTCTCGCACACACACACACTCTCTCACACACACTCACACTCACACACTCTCTCACACGCTCTCAGACACACACACCACGATGATCGTGCTTTTGTTTTCTCAGTCTCTTGGTTCTCCTGTCCTGCTTCTCCTCTGCGTTGTGTGTGTCCTCTGTGTTTTCTGCGTCTGTCTTTATAGAGAGATGCTGCGTCTCCCACATGACCGTACAGCATCACACAAACTTCCAGATGTTTGAGTTCCAGATGCTTTCGGCTACTTGTGAGCAGGATAAATATGAAAGGGGAAAAAACAGGAGTGTATTATTAATGTAACGCGCTGTCACTTATACATTGTGTGTGTTTGTGAGAGGGAGAGAGGGAGATTAAAGAACAAAAAGGATAAATATGACTCAGGATGAAATAAACACATTTGAACACGGTGCTGTAATTTGAATATAAATTGATAAAATATAAATCACTAAGAGGCTCAGAACAAAACCTTCAGATAAATCTTTGCTATTGATTTTTGCTTCACGTTGTGCTCGCTTTTATTTCCCCAGAACTTCCTGGAATTAATTTCTAAATTCAGCTTTTATTTTATGGGGGGTACATACTTTTGCACTCGAGTGTAGCGTCTGCTCCATAACATCTTGATAATTTTTCTCAGCGATCTCGGGTTCCAGCACGGTTCCTCTGAGCAGACCACACGGAGCCCAGCCATAAATTCCTCTGACGTGAACGATTATTCACATGATGACGGCATTAGTTCAGAAATAATAATGAAAGATGAAATACTAGAGGAAGAAGGTGAACCGAAACAGTATCAGTAATGAAAGAGCAGATTAAAGACACAAGGCTGTAATTTATAGCGCTGATTCCAAACTTTTCTTTTTTCTCCTCAGGCTGTTGTTGTATTATTATTCTTTCCTTCCGCTCACAAAAGAGCACTGGCGAGAATTTTTTCTCTCGAATCCACAACAACAACAACAACAACAACAACAACAGTGGCGGAGAAGAAAGAAAATCCATTAACTGCTCTCTCTGTCAGCATGGAGACCTTCAGCTCGAGTACCTGAGGCCCCCTGTGAGGAGACTTGACCTCCCCGAGACAGACTTTACCTCTCTCGCACAGCTGGCCCGCCTTTGTTTGAGCAAATTAAAATCTTTCTCTTCTTTATTCCTGCCCTCAATAAGCACCAGAGACGCCTCACACCACCGCTTTAACTGCAACTCCACACGCACGTTCAGCCAGACTCCCCGCGATTCACATGCGTCACATTTGTTAAATTAACAAAAAATGTTTTTAATCTGAGGAGTTTTGGGATTAAACTGGTTTTAAAAACACTTTCGTTTTGTAACTTCCGTACTCTGTCTCTCTCTCTGTCACACACACACACACACACACACACACTGTGATGGGGTGTAACTGATTTGGATATTTATTTATTAAAGTGTTTATAATTTTTAGTTGAGTTTAAACTTGAAAATTAATCAATGCACGATGATAAAATAAGATTAAACGTTGAGTGTGTGGGTATTAGTAACAGGACACACACACACACACTCTCTCTCAGTGTTGGTGCGCAGGTTGTCAGCGTGTCTCCTGAGCCTAAAACTCACCGGATATTTCCAGTTTGTCCTGATCGTTCCTCTCTCTGTGTGTGTATGTAGAGTTGTGGGTCGCAGCTGCGTCTCAATCCGAGTTAACACACTCCGTCCAGCTGTCATCTGCACTCTGTCCAGCTGCTGCCCCACACACACACACACAGGGAAATTTAGTAAACACGGAGCCGAGTGCTGGGACCAGGCCCGATGATGAGCGTTCACATGACACTGATTTTAGCAAGTGCACTTCCTGTCCTCGTCAGGAACTTCTCATAAGTTTACTACAGAGCAAAGTGTCACTCTAGACTAGACTAATGGTAGACAGAAAGAGATTAAAGTCGTTTCAGTTCAACATGTTTAGTTTAGTCATTATTGGCACAGAGAAAGAGTCGCTGTGGCGTGAAACGTTTACGGAGTTTGAAGTTTCACGGCCTCACGCTATTCAAATCCACACCAACATTACTCACATGAATAGTTTTTTAAATTTCTGAATATTCACAGAGGAAGGAAGCATTGTAGGAAAGCTGGAGGACTTCTTATTCAATTTTTGAAAATACAAAAAAGCTATTTTAAGCATAGAAGGTTATCCAGATGCACGCGTTTGTCTTTTTTCTCTTATAACTCTTACAGGTGTACTGAGTTATTCATTTAACATCATAAAAGAACATTTTAAAAGAAGTGTGGTGATTAGAAGCCTGGCCGTGTATTAAAGGTCAAGTTCACGACGCGCCACTGTGCTCTCGGCCAATTAGAGCACAGTATATTACTGTTGGCCAATCAGAGCGTGTCACAGTGTTCTCAGCCAATCAGAACACACTGCCCTGCACTGAACTGATGAAACTGATGTTCGGAACATGTATAATTTCCTGGAATTAAATATTTGTTTTTATTTTTGCTCAGGATCAACATCAAAAATCATCAAACTGATCGAGGAGCCTGTGGAGTACTCGGAGGCGGTGAGAGGGAAGAGTCTGGTGAACAACACTTTAATTCCCGTTAAAGGAATTGTAAATCTCGGGAACACGTGCTTCTTCAACGCTGTCATGCAGGTCCACCTTTTATTTACATTTATTCAGGTTTAGTTATTGTTATTAGTGTTCAGAGTTGAGTTCTAAATCTGTGTTAAATGTGTTTTCTCTACACTCTGTTTTCAGAATCTGTCTCAGACACACATGCTTAATGACCTCATACAGGAAGTGAAGGAAAAAGGACACAAGATGAAGATCTGCCCCCCTCCTGAGACCAACTTGGTACGACCCACACACCACTCTGCTTCTGTCATCAGTGATGCTGTTACAGAAGCTAACTCTGTGTGTGTGTGTGTGTGTGTGTGTGTGTGTGTGTGTGTGTGTGTTCAGGGCCCGTTGACCGTAACTCTGGCCAGTCCGGAGCCGCTCACATCCGCCATGATGATGTTCCTGTACAGTATGAAGGAGTCTGGGAAAGGACCTGTATCTCCTAAAGTCCTCTTTACTCAGCTCTGTCAGAAGTAAGACATCCCACACACACTACATTTACTGAACCAATCAGGACACACTGTACTGCTCTCGGACAATCAGAACAAACTGTACTGCTCTCGGCCAATCAGAACAAACTGTACTGCTCTCGGCCAATCAGAACACACTGTACTGCTCTCGGCCAATCAGAACACACTGTACTGTTCACAGGTCACAGCTCATTTCAACTAATTATGTAACTTCTGATTAAAAATGTACCAGAAGTAATA
>JAFFST010055421.1:21208-39789 GCA_022414735.1 Noturus placidus
CCCCCCCCATAGAGTGCAAAGTGCCCTGAGTGTCTAGAAAAGCACTATATAACTGTAACTAAACACACCCTCCTCCCTCTGACACACCTCCCCATAAGAAATTAAGGATATATTTATTGAAACATGGACCGGTGTTCTCTCAGAAATGACTCTTTTAAATGAGTCTCTGTGTTTGTGTTGTTGTTTTCTATGTGTTTGTGTTGTTGTTGTTGTTTTCTCTGTGTATGTATTGTTGTTTTCTATGTGTTTGTGTTGTTGTCTCTGTGTTTCTGTTGTTTTTTCTGTGTTTGTGTTGTTTTCTCTGTTTGTATTGTTGTTGTTGTTTTCTCTGTGTTTGTGTTGTTGTTTTCTATGTGTTTGTGTTGTTGTCTCTGTGTTTGTGTTGTTGTTTTCTATGTGTTTGTGTTGTTGTCTCTGTGTTTGTGTTGTTGTGGTTTTCTCTGTGTTTGTGTTGTTTTCTATGTGTTTGTGTTGTTGTTTTCTCTGTGTATGTATTGTTGTGTTCTATGTGTTTGTGTTGTTTCTGTGTTTGTGTTGTTGTTTTCTGTGTTTGTGTTGTTGTTGTTGTTCTGTGTTTGTGTTGTTGTCTCTGTGTTTCTGTTGTTTTTTCTGTGTTTGTGTTGTTTTCTCTGTTTGTATTGTTGTTGTTGTTTTCTCTGTGTTTGTGTTGTTGTTTTCTATGTGTTTGTGTTGTTGTTTTCTATGTGTTTGTGTTGTTGTCTCTGTGTTTGTGTTGTGGTTTTCTCTGTGTTTGTGTTGTTGTTTTCTACGTGTTTGTGTTGTTGTTGTTTTCTCTGTGTTTGTATTGTTGTTTTCTATGTGTTTGTGTTGTTGTTTTCTCTGTGTTTGTGTTGTTGTTGTTCTGTGTTTGTGTTGTTTTCTCTGTGTTTGTGTTGTTTTTGTTGTTTTTTCTATGTTTGTATTGTTGTTTTCTATGTGTTTGTGTTGTCTCTGTGCTTGTGTTGTTTTTTCTGTGTTTGTGTTGTTGTTGTTTTCTCTGTGTTTGTGTTGTTGCTTTCTCTGTGTTTGTGTTGTTGTTTTCTCTGTTTGTGTTGTTGTTGTTGTTGTTTTCTCTTGTTTGTTGTTGTTGTTTTCTCTGTGTTTGTATTGTTGTTTTCTATGTGTTTCTGTTATTTTCTCTGTTTGTGTTGTTGTTGTTTTCTATGTGTTTTTGTGTTGTTTCTGTGTTTGTGTTGTTGTTTTCTGTGTTTGTGTTGTTGTTGTTCTGTGTTTGTGTTGTTTTCTCTGTGTTTGTGTTGTTTTTGTTGTTTTTTCTATGTTTGTATTGTTGTTTTCTTTGTGTTTGTGTTGTTGTCTCTGTGTTTGTGTTGTTTTTTCTGTGTTTGTGTTGTTGTTGTTTTCTCTGTGTTTGTGTTGTTGTTTTCTCTGTGTTTGTGTTGTTGTTTTCTCTGTGTTTGTGTTGTTGTTGTTTTCTCTGTTTGTGTTGTTGTTTTCTATGTGTTTGTGTTGTTGTCTCTGTGTTTGTGGTGTTGTTGTGGTTGTTTTCTCTGTGTTTGTGTTGTTGTTTCTGTGTTTGTGTTGTTGTTGTTGTTGTTCTGTGTTTGTGTTGTTGTTTTTTCTATGTGTTTGTGTTGTTTTCTATGTGTTTGTGTTGTTGTCTCTGTGTTTGTGTTGTTGTTGTTTTTGTTGTTTTCTCTGTGTTTGTGTTGTTGTTGTGTCTGTGTTTGTGTTGTTGTTTTCTGTGTTTGTGTTGTGGTTTTCTCTGTGTTTGTGTTGTTGTTGTGTCTGTTTGTGTTGATTTCTCTTTGTTTCTGGTGGTGGTGGTGTTTTTTCTGTGTTTGTGTTGTTGTTTTCTCTGTGTTTGTGTTGTTGTCTCTGTGTTTGTGTTGTTGTGGTTTTCTGTGTGTTTGTGTTGTTGTTTTCTATGTGTTTGTGTTGTTGTTGTTGTTGTTTTCTCTGTGTATGTATTGTTGTTTTCTATGTGTTTGTGTTGTTTTCTCTCTTTGTGTTGTTGTTGTTTTTCTCTGTTTGTGTTGTTATTTTCTATGTGTTTGTGTTGTTGTCTCTGTGTTGTTGTTTTCTATGTGTTTGTGTTGTTGTCTCTGTGTTTGTGTTGTTGTCTCTGTGTTTGTGTTGTTGTGGTTTTCTCTGTGTTTGTGTTGTTGTTTTCTCTGTTATTGTTTTCTCTGTTTGTATTGTTGTTTTCTATGTGTTTGTGTTGTTGTCTCTGTGTTTGTGGTGTTGTTGTGGTTGTTTTCTCTGTGTTTGTGTTGTTGTTTTCTCTGTGTTTGTATTGTTGTTTTCTATGTGTTTGTGTTGTTGTTTCTGTGTTTGTGTTGTTGTTGTTGTTGTCTCTGTGTTTGTGTTGTTGTTTTTTCTATGTGTTTGTGTTGTTGTTTTTGTTGTTTTCTCTGTGTTTGTGTTGTTGTTGTGTCTGTGTTTGTGTTGTTGTTTTCTGTGTTTGTGTTGTGGTTTTCTCTGTGTTTGTGTTCTTTACTCTGTGTTTGTGTTGTTGTGTCTGTGTTTGTGTTGTTGATTTCTCTTTGTTTCTGGTGGTGGTGGTGTTTTTTCTGTGTTTGTGGTGTTGTTGTGGTTGTTTTCTCTGTGTTTGTGTTGTTTCTGTGTTTGTTTGTGTTGTTGTTGTTGTTCTGTGTTTGTGTTGTTGTTTTTTCTATGTGTTTGTGTTGTTTTCTATGTGTTTGTGTTGTTGTCTCTGTGTTTGTGTTGTTGTTGTTTTTGTTGTTTTCTCTTTGTTTGTGTTGTTGTTGTGTTTGTGTTGTTGTTTTCTGTGTTTGTGTTGTGGTTTTCTGTGTTTGTGTTGTTTTCTATGTGTTTGTGTTGTTGTTTTCTCTGTGTATGTATTGTTGTTTTCTTTGTGTTTGTGTTGTTGTTTCTGTGTTTGTGTTGTTGTTTTCTCTGTGTTTGTGTTGTTGTTGTTCTGTGTTTGTGTTGTTGTCTCTGTGTTTCTGTTGTTTTTTTCTGTGTTTGTGTTGTTTTCTCTGTTTGTATTGTTGCTGTTGTTTTCTCTTTGTTTGTGTTGTTGTTTTCTCTGTGTTTGTGTTGTTGTTTTCTATGTGTTTGTGTTGTTGTTTTCTATGTGTTTGTGTTGTTGTCTCTGTGTTTGTGTTGTGGTTTTCTCTGTGTTTGTGTTGTTGTTTTCTACGTGTTTGTGTTGTTGTTGTTTTCTCTGTGTTTGTATTGTTGTTTTCTATGTGTTTGTGTTGTTTTCTCTGTGTTTGTGTTGTTGTTGTTCTGTGTTTGTTTTGTTTTCTCTGTGTTTGTGTTGTTTTTGTTGTTTTTTCCATGTTTGTATTGTTGTTTTCTATGTGTTTGTGTTGTTGTCTCTGTGTTTGTGTTGTTTTTTCTGTGTTTGTGTTGTTGTTGTTTTCTCTGTGTTTGTGTTGTTGTTTTCTCTGTGTTTGTGTTGTTGTTTTCTCTGTGTTTGTGTTGTTGTTTTCTCTTGTTTATGTTGTTGTTGTTTTCTCTGTGTATGTATTGTTGTTTTCTATGTGTTTGTGTTGTTTTCCCTCTTTGTGTTGTTGTTGTTTTTCTCTGTTTGTGTTGTTGTTTTCTATGTGTTTGTGTTGTTTCTGTGTTTGTGTTGTTGTTTTCTCTGTGTTTGTGTTGTTGTTGTTCTGTGTTTGTGTTGTTTTCTCTGTATTTGTGTTGTTTTTGTTGTTTTTTCTATGTTTGTATTGTTGTTTTCTATGTGTTTGTGTTGTCTCTGTGTTTGTGTTGTTTTTTCTGTGTTTGTGTTGTTGTTGTTTTCTCTGTGTTTGTGTTGTTGTTTTCTGTGTTTGTGTTGTTGTTTTCTCTGTGTTTGTGTTGTTGTTGTTTTCTCTTGTTTATGTTGTTGTTGTTTTCTCTGTGTATGTATTGTTGTTTTCTGTGTGTTTGTGTTGTTTTCTCTTTGTGTTATTGTTGTTTTTCTCTGTTTGTGTTGTTGTTTTCTATGTGTTTGTGTTGTTGTCTCTGTGTTTGTGTTGTTGTGGTTTTCTCTGTGTTTGTGTTGTTTTCTCTGTTATTGTTTTCTCTGTTTGTGTTGTTGTTTTCTATGTGTTTGTGTTGTTGTCTCTGTGTTTGTGTTGTTGTTGTTTTCTCTGTGTTTGTGTTGTTGTTTTCTCTGTGTTTGTGTTGTTGTTTTCTCTGTGTTTGTGTTCTTTACTCTGTGTTTGTGTTGTTGTTGTGTCTGTTTGTGTTGTTGATTTCTCTTTGTTTCTGGTGGTGGTGGTGTTTTTTCTGTGTTTGTGTTGTTGTTTTCTCTGTGTTTGTGTTGTTGTCTCTGTGTTTGTGTTGTTGTGGTTTTCTCTGTGTTTGTGTTGTTGTTTTCTCTGTTATTGTTTTCTCTGTTTGTGTTGTTGTGTCTGTGTTTGTGTTGTTGATTTCTCTTTGTTTCTGGTGGTGGTGGTGTTTTTTCTGTGTTTGTGTTGTTGTTGTTTTCTCTGTGTTTGTGTTGTTGTTTTCTATGTGTTTGTGTTGTTGTTTTATCTGTGTCTGTGTTGTTTTCTCTCTGTTTGTGTTGTTGTTTTTTCTGTGTTTGTGGTGTTTTCTCTGTGTTTGTGGTGTTGTTGTTTGTGTTTGTGTTGTTGTTGTTTTCTTTGTGTTTGTGTTGTTGTTTTTTCTGTGTTTGTGTTATTGTTTTCTTTGTGTTTGTGTTGGTGTTGTTTTCTTTGTGTTTGTGTTGGTGTTGTTTTCTCTGTGTCTGTGTTGATGTTGTTTTCTCTGTGTTTGTGTTGTTGTTGTTTTCTGTGTTTATGTTGTTGTTCTCTCTGTTATTGTTGTTGTTTTCTGTTTTTGTTGTTGTTTTCTCTGTGTTTGTGTTATTGTCTCTGTGTTTGTGTTGTTGTTGTTGTTTTCTCTGTGTTTGTGTTGTTGTTTTCTCTGTGTTTGTGTTGTTGTTTTCTCTTTGTTTGTGTTGTTGTTGTTTTCTCTGTGTTTGTGTTGTTGTTTTTTTCTGTGTTTATGTTGTTGTTTTCTCTGTTATTGTTGTTGTTTTCTCTGTGTTTGTGTTGTTGTTTTCTATGTGTTTGTGTTGTTGTCTCTGTGTTTGTGGTGTTGTTGTTGTTTTCTCTGTGTTTGTGTTGTTGGCTTTGTGTTTGTGTTGTTGTTTTCTCTGTGTTTGTGTTGTTGTTTTCTTTGTGTCTGTGTTGTTGTTGTTTTCTTTGTGTTTGTGTTGTTGTTGTTTTCTCTTTGTTTGTGTTGTTGTTTTCTGTGTTTATGTTGTTGTTTTCTCTGTTATTGTTTTCTCTGTTATTGTTGTTGTTTTCTCTGTGTTTGTGTTGTTGTTTTCTCTGTGTTTGTGTTGTTGTTTTCTGTGTTTGTGTTGTTGTTTTCTCTGTGCCTGTGTTGTTGTTTTCTTTGTGTTTGTGTTGTTGTTTTCTCTTTGTTTGTGTTGTTGTTGTTTTCTCTGTGTGTTGTTGTTGTTGTTTTCTGTGTTTGTGTTGTTGTTTTCTTTGTGTTTGTGTTGTTGTTTTCTCTTTGTTTGTGTTGTTGTTGTTTTCTCTGTGTGTTGTTGTTGTTGTTGTTTTCTGTGTTTGTGTTGTTGTTTTCTCTGTGTCTGTGTTGTCTTTGTTTTCTTTGTGTTTGTGTTGTTATTGTTTTCTCTTTGTTTGTGTTGTTGTTGTTTTCTCTGTGTTTGTGTTGTTGTTGTTGTTTTCTTTGTTTGTGTTGTTGTTTTCTCTGTTTGTGTTGTTGTTGTTGTTCTGTGTTTGTGTTGTTTTCTCTGTGTTTGTGTGGTTGTTGTTGTTGTTTTCTTTGCGATTGTGTTGTTGTTTTCTGTGTGTGTTGTTGTTCTCTCTGTTTGTGTTGTTGTTTTCTCTGTTTGTGTTGTTGTTTTCTATGTGTTTGTGTTGTTGTCTGTGTTTGTGTTGTTGTTGTTTTTGTTGTTTTCTCTGTGTTTGTGTTGTTGTTGTGTCTGTTTGTGTTGTTGTTTTCTCTGTGTTTGTGTTGTTCTTTACTCTGTGTTTGTGTTGTTGTTGTGTCTGTGTTTGTGTTGTTTTTTCTGTGTTTGTGCTGTTGTTTTCTTTGTGTTTGTGTTGTTGTTTTCTCTGTGTTTGTGTTGTTGTTTTTTCTGTTATTGTTGTTGTTTTCTCTGTGTTTGTGTTTTTGTCTCTGTGTTTGTGTTGTTGTTGTTTTCTCTGTGTTTGTTTTGTTGTTTTCTGTGTTTGTGTTGTTGTTTTCTCTGTGTTTGTGTTGTTGTTCTGTCCGTGTTTGTGTTGTTGTTTTCTCTGTGTTTGTGTTGTTGTTTTTTTCTGTGTTTGTGTTGTTGTTTTCTCTGTGTTTGTGTTGTTGTTGTTGTTTTTTCTGTGTTTGTATTGTTGTTTTCTATGTGTTTGTGTTGTTGTCTCTGTGTTTGTGTTGTTGTTGTTTTTGTTGTTTTCTCTGTGTTTGTGTTATTGTTGTGTCTGTGTTTGTGTTGTTGTTTTCTGTGTGTTTGTGTTCTTTACTCTGTGTTTGTGTTGTTGTGACTGTGTTTGTGTTGTTGATTTCTCTTTGTTTCTGGTGGTGGTGGTGTTTTTTCTGTGTTTGTGTTGTTGTTTTTTCTGTGTTTGTGTTGTTGTTGTTTTCTCTGTGTTTGTGTTGTTGTTTTCTATGTGTTTGTGTTGTTGTTTTCTCTGTGTCTGTGTTGTTTTCTCTCTTTGTGTTGTTGTTTTTTCTGTGTTTGTGGTGTTTTCTCTGTGTTTGTGGTGTTGTTGTTTGTGTTTGTGTTGTTGTTGTTTTCTTTGTGTTTGTGTTGTTGTTGTTTTCTGTGTTGTTGTTTTCTCTGTTTGTGTTGTTGTTTTCTATGTGTTTGTGTTGTTGTTGTTTTCTCTGTGTTTGTGTTGTTGTGTCTGTGTTTGTGTTGTTGTTCTTTTGTGTTTGTGTTGCTTTCTGTGTTTGTGTTGTTGCTTTGTGTTGTTGTTGTGTCTGTGTTTGTGTTGTTGTTGTTCTGTCTGTGTTTGTGTTGTTTATTTCTCTTTGTTTCTGGTGGTGTTGTTGTTTTCTCTGTTTGTGTTGTTGTTTTCTATGTGTTTGTATTATTGTCTGTGTTTGTGTTGTTGTTTTCTTTGTGTTTGTGTTGTTGTTTTCTTTGTGTTTGTGTTGTTGTTTTCTTTGTGTTTGTGTTGTTGTTTTCTCTGTGTTTGTGTTGTTGTTGTGTTTGTGTTGTTGTTCTTTTCTCTGTGTTTGTTGTTTTCTGTGTTTGTGTTGTTGTTTTCTGTGTTTGTGATGTTGTTTACTCTGTGTTTGTGTTGTTGTTCTGTCCGTGTTTGTGTTGTTGATTTCTCTTTGTTTCTGGTGGTGGTGTTTTCTCTGTGTTTGTGTTGTTTTTTTCTGTGTTTGTGGTGTTGTGTTTGTGGTGTTGTCTGTGTTTGTGTTGTTGTTGTGTCTCTGTGTTTGTGTTGTTGTTGTGTCTCTGTGTTTGTGGTGTTGTTGTGTCTCTGTGTTTGTGGTGTTGTTGTGTCTCTGTGTTTGTCAGTTATTTTCTGTTCCACTTCATGTTTCTGTCTCCTTCATGTGTTTTTTTGTGCTCAGTGTAACATCAATTAAAGATAATATATTAAACATATGAGAGATATAGTAAATATTTCAATTAAATTTTAATTAAAGAACTGAAGAATGTGGTTTGACCTTTCTATGTGTGTTTCAGGGTGTAGAGAGGCCGTGTCTGCTCCCCCGGGTCAGTGGGTGTACGTGAGCGACACCAGTGTTCAGACGGTTCCTGAATCTCGAGTACTGAACTCTCAGGCCTACCTGCTGTTCTACGAGGAGCTCCTCTAGGGGGCGCCATTACTTACAGAATTCTTCAGTTCTGACATCACTGATGTTCTATTATGGATGCAAGTGCAAGATCAATCAGCTATAACACACACACACACACACACACTACCTGCAGTTTGAGAAAAGCCTGATATGAATTACATTCATTAATGTTAAATCTATTATTATTATTATTATTATTATTATTATGAATTCTTCTTGCTGAGGGTGATATTGGGCCGTTAGCGAGATGCTGTAATGAGTAGAAAATATTGTAAAATGTAGAATTATTTATATTTTGCAGATATTGTTTGTTTGTCGTCACATTTTGCCTGTTGAAGAAATATTTCATATCTTGGATGGTGTACAGTACCAAAGACCATAGAACACTTCAGAGGACGGAACCGAGGTTCCTCTCAGCTCTGTGCTGTTGGAGAACTTCAGTTTGAACATCAGCATCGTGACAAATCGCCATATTCAGTACACACTACATCATCATCAAATTACTAACGCTTGGTCTACAAGTAACTCTGATAAACAGTCTGAATAAACACCACACACACACACACACACACACCTTTTATTTCACACTCCAGGGGAAATAAAAATCTCATCCTGTGTGTGTGTGCTTCACTGCTACAGTTGTGTGTGTGTGTGAGATGATTTCCTATAGTTAATATTTTGTTTTATTTCTGTGCATCCCGATCGGGATGATTGATGACGTGAGCAGGACGTAGAGGTGGTGTGTAATCGCAGGTCTGTCGTTACAGGATCTTCAGCGTATAATCTGACTTGGAGAGGCACGCCATCACACTCTGTTATAGACTTCACATCACAGTTTATTCTACAGGATCTCGTACAGCATGATGATGAGTCGGCTAAAAAAAACCCAGATGAAATGCTGAGTTGTTGTTTAAAGCCGGATTTAGATGAGTGTTGTTGAAGCGATCACACTGAAGTTTCTCACACAGAACTTTTCTCTTGGTTGTAGAGGCATTATGGGTAATGGGAGAGCATGAGAGCATCACATGATGCATTCTAAATCTGCCAAGCTCAACTCAACCAAATAATAATTCTTGTATGGTGTGTGTTTTCAGGCTGAAGGTCGTACAGACAGAAATGGTAAATCATGAAAGAATGTCTTGGTTGTGAGATGAAGCAGTGGTCTCAGACTGCTTTCATGAGACGCGTCATGCATGATTGTGACCAGAAGATGGCCGTTCTGACAGAAACCAGTTCTGACTGAAATATTAGAGCTACAAATCAGGCTACGACGTGCTTCTAAAGTCACCGATAGGAGCAATATCACATCGCTGGACTACAATCATGTGTGAATCTACTGTAAAATCTGATGTGCAGCTCGGATATCAGACAGTCTGACTCAAGACCACTTTTAAACACATTCTGTTCCACTGATTCATCAACATTCATTATTTTAAAATAGAATTCCTTGTTTCGTCTTTCGTTTGTCTCTTTACCACTGAACACTGCCGTCTGTCCTGTCTTTACATATCACATGGTGATGAATCCACCAAGAGGAAGGAGTGTAAAAGCAACACACACTCACACACACAGACAGCTGGTGAAGAAATGGTGGGTGTGCAGTCAGGAAAAGGGCAACGTCCTGAATCGTCACCATCTCTGGGGTTTCTTCTGTCAGAGAAATGTAGTCTCATTTGATTTAATGTGAATAATGACTGTGTTTGTGTGAGTGTGTGAGATGCAGTAGGACATGGCCTTGCTGTCTGGCCTTCACACAACCTGCTGGAAGCACAACACAGTCTTAAAGCATCTCACACTGATCTAGTAACGCCTCAACATGTCACACACTTCAGCCTCCTCTTACTGCAGCTCTTATACACGTTTCATTATTTTATTTCAGCTGACCTCAGGGAAAACACTGCGGCACATTACAGCGATTTAATACAAACCCGAACTAATAACTATAGTCAGAAATTGTTTTCTGAAATCAGAAATGCTGGATCCATGTGTTAAACTTCACTCACCCCCTTCACCAGACCCTCGTCTCCTTCACCAAACTCTTGTCTCCTTCACCAGACCCTTGTCCCCTCGCCCCATCACCAGACCCTCGTTTCCTTCACCAGACTCTCGTCTCCTTCACCAGACTCTCGTCTCCTTCACCAGACCCTTGTCCCCTCGCCCAATCACCAGACCCTCGTCTCCTTCACCAGACCCTTGTCCCCTGGCCCCATCACCAGACCCTCGTCTCCTTCACCAGACTCTCGTCTCTTTCACCAGACCCTCCTCTCCTTCACAAGACCCTTGTCCCCTCGACCCCATCACCAGACCCTCGTCGCCTTCACCAGATTCTCGTCTCCATCACCAAACCCATGTCCCCTCGACCCCATCACCAGACCCTCGTCGCCTTCACCAGACTCTCGTCTCCATCACCAAACCCATGTCCCCTCGACCCCATTACCAGACCCTCATCTCCTTCACCAGACTCTCCTCTCCTTCACCAGACCCTTGTCCCCTCAACCCCATCACCAGACCCACATCTCCTTCACCAGACCCTCGTCTCCTTCACCAGACTCTCATCTCCTTCACTAGACCCTTGTCCCCTCACCCCATCACCAGACCCTCGTCTCCTTCACCAGATATGGTCTGATTGTCTTCAGGACAACTGGAGGGGAAAAAAACTCTCAAATTACCCTAGCATTTCATTTAATTTGTGTCAAAATTATGAGAAATTAATCTTTAATTACATGTTACATACATCTAGGACCAACATATTAGACAAATTTAATATTCTGCATTAAAAAAAAAACAATGAAAAAGCTTTGCTCTACCAAATAAACCCAGAAGGTCCCTTCACCCTGTTTAGTGTCCACCAGTTCTGAAAATAAAGCTGAGTCACGGGCTATGTTATTAAAAATAAATAACAAATAAATACATACATACATACATACATACATACATACATAAAAGGGACACAGTGGTGGAAATCCAACATTTTCAAAGTTATTATATATAGTTAATGAGTATTTATAATTATTACATGATTTGGCTGGTCCCTTGTCTACTCCAAACATCAAAAACAAATAGTCTCTATATTACAAATTTAATTAAAATGTGTATTGTGAGTGAAAATTCCAGTATAAAGATCTGTATAGCTCCATTAAATATGAGAAATATGAACGTACATATTTAAATAATAAGCCTTTTATTTGAATATTTGCATAACGCCTTTGAACTAATTTTGAACTGACTGTATATATTTCAGTTTAAAAATAAAGGTGTAAAAACACGTAAGAGTTTTATTAAAGGAAATACTGACATCTAGTGGCCAGTTTGTGTTACTGCGCGTTAAGTGAGTGTTGGGGCAGTTTTTAATCGATCAGTTATTCACCACACACACACACACACACACAACACATTATATATCACACAGAGATGTTTAAGTCTAAGACCTAAAGACTGTACAGAAAAGTGAAATCCACTGGATGAGGAAGAATTTTACACTGTTGATCGTCAGCATGGGATTTTGCTGCTGCTCTTGTCATAATTATCCATCCATCTTCTTATCCTTTTCAGGAATTTCACAGAAAAAAATTATTATTATTATTATTATTATTATTATTATGGACTGGCACCCTGTCCAGGGTGTACCCCGCCTTGTGCCCGATGCTCCCTGTGATGGGCTCCAGGTTCCCCGTGACCCTGCGGTTGATGATGGATGGGTGGATTATTATTATTATGATTTAATCACACACTGACTAAAGTGTGTTGTTTTCCATGATTTTTCACTCTATTGCGTACAAATTGTGCAACATTTCATTGATTGTCCGATTACAGGTGTGATATTTGTGTAATAAACAAGAAAGTTTAATAAGAAATGCTGAATAAATCATTAACTCTTCACACAGAGAGCTGCAGCGTCACACAGAGACTCAAATCTGAAGGAAATTTTAAAAACGATTGAAGTTTAAAAAGATTTAATGTGATGACGTGGATTCACTTCCTGACTTGGTGTGGCGTCACCACTGTGGGCGGCCTAGGTGACGCGCATGCGCAGTGTAGGTTCCGCGGAGAGGAGGCACATCGGCTCGTGACATCGGATGAAATAATTGTGTTTATTAGAATAAAGAGAATAAGGTGAAGATGGTGTATCACTCGGTTGCGCTGCCGCTCATCTGCTTCACCACACTGTGGGCTTTAGTCGGAGGCGTCGCGCCGTTTTTTGTTCCTAAAGGACCGAACAGAGGGTGAGTGACGCGGCTAGCATAGCATAACAGAGCATAGCATAACATAGCAGGCTAACAAGCTACCACAGATGCTCACTATCCTGCTAGTCCGGTCTTTGCTCATTCTTGATTTCATAAGGTTACACTTCCGGTTCTGTGTAATGTTTATAACTTGTGATTTATTTTCTTTATGTGAATTTATTTAAAAAAAATTATGATTAAATAAAGCGTTATTAACCAGCGGCGTTACATTAGTTGTTCCGCATTATCCTGTTAGCAGTTAGCATAGGCAGCGGTGCATCAAAACAATCATTTCTGTCATAAATATGCAAATGAGTCAGTAAGGAGATATATATATATATATATAAAATCTAAGAATTATTTATTTAGAGTTCACAATTAGTTATGTATTATTTTTATATCAATGTTATGAGCATGTTTATTTTAAGTGTAAATATTTTTAAATGCTAATTAAACACATTTAGACTTTAAATAAATGAATGTCACAAACAGGAAGTTAGAGGTGTTTTGTGTTTTATTAATACTTTCATGAATCCAAATTAAATGAACGAATTAGTTACAATCATTAAGACGTGGTAGTGAGAGTGAAACTCAGAGACTGTGTGTGTGTGTGTGTGTATTTTTCACTTCAATCATTGTGTTTGTGTGTGTGTTTATAGTGTGATCATTACCAGTCTGATGCTGACGGCCGTGTGCTGCTATTTGTTGTGAGTAAAATCTCTCTCTCTCTCTCTCTCTCACACATACACACACACACAGAGTGATGATTAGTTATCAGACAGATGATTTGTACATCAGTGGGAGTTTATTGTCTCTCGTGACTTTATCCAGTGAACAGAACATGTCACTAAACTACTGCAACTGACCTGAACTCTCATTTTATAGAAAATTTTCTTTCTTGTTGTTTTACATTTATTGTGTCTGAAATCCGCCCTTAAACCCAGTAATATTTACACTTTATTTATAATAGTTATTATTATATTTATTTACTTATTATAGTTCCCAGAAGCTCCAGTAGGGGACGTGATGTAGTAATGAATGAGTGATGACCTGTGATTGTAAATGAACTGAACTCGACTGTGTGTGAAGTTATTACTGTTTATTATTTATCACATGCAATGGTAAGAGTCTAAACGTAGTAGTCCGAGGTTTTTATTAAAATAAAAATATTGTCTGTAAAAATAAATGTTGCAGCTTCTGTCTTGTCTATACATCTTCATATTTTGCTGTTCTTCTTCCAACTTTATAACGATAATGCACATGATTTGGTGTGAAAATATTTCCCACTCTGTGTATTTTTATATTAGAATGAGTTTGATTCAGGGCGACATACTGACGTGCGTGTAGGTCACATGACCTGAGAGGTTATCTGTGATTGGTTGAATCCTTCACAGCTCCTGAGAACTTAATACTCATAATGAATACATACTCAAGTATTTCAATCATTCATATGTACACAACAATAACGATACTCACCATACTGTCACTAGCTAAGTGTGTGTGTGTGTGTGTGTGTGTGTGTGTCAGCTGGTTAGTTGCATTCCTGGCACAGGTGAACCCTCTGTTCGGGCCACAACTGAAGAACGAGACCATCTGGTACCTGCGGTACTACTGGGAATAAAACTGAGGTACATTACACACACACATTGCAGCAACATAGAGGCCCATATTGGTGTGGAGGTGGGGCTTAAGTGCATACAACGCAGAAAGAATGAGGGTGTATTAGTATATTTTATTGTAAAGTTTAGTTATTTGTTTTTTTGCAAATCACTGTATCTTAGTCCGGATTCCTCTAGAGAAAAAGTCGATTGGGGTTAATCTGTGTCGCACGTGTCACTTGTAAAATTTTCACAGTTCCCCTTAGTGCTGCTTTCACTTTCAGCAGTTTGTTGCAGTCATGTCAGACTGAAACGCAATCACAGTCCAGTCTGAGCCGTGTGTGTGTTCATCAGCGTATGCTTTTCACACACACAATCATCTCCACAGAGTTCTAAACGTGTCCGAGTCTCGTCTCTCATCCCTGCTGTTCAGTGAAGTTTACTCAGGTGAATTTCTCCTTTAATATTCTTTCTCTTTTCTTCTCTCTCTTCTTCAGGAGTTTATTGGCTGCATGATGACATCATTCCATCGTTCACTTCCTTTATAACATGTCCCTCTTGTGATGTGACTGAACACACCTCAGCAAAGCTACAACGCTGTTTCAGTCAAGTGTTTTATTTATCTTTGTTGTTTTTTTTCTGAAGGATCGGTGATGAAAATGTGTGTATGTGTGAGAGAGAGAGAGAGAGAGAGAGAACAGTGACACTGTTGTGTGCAATATTAGTTTAAGAAAACTACTTGAATGTTTATACTCCCCGCCCCCCTTCTGTGTGACCAACCTGTAGTGTATTTACGTAGTTATATTTGTCGAATTTATTTATTACATTATTTATTTTATTTGTTGTGAATGCTAAATGATTTCATGTTACTATGTGATGAAATGTTCAGTGCAATATCACGATATCTGCACAGTTTCAGATTTCATTTCCTTGCATATTAACACTAACACTCGTCCCTGTAAACACTCGCTCATTCCTTTTTCAGTCATTCCTAGCAGAATTGATGGATTTAAGTTTGCCATCTGTGTAACTCTGGGTGTTTATTCTTTTATTTTTACTCTACTATCTGCCTGTTATTTACAGACTTTTAGTTTAACATCAATTTGAAGATTAAGGATTAAACTCTCGGTCTAATTGGCACTGACGGAGTTTCAGATCTCTGTGGAAATGACTCGGATTTAGAATCATTATTGTGTATACACTGCTGATGTCTCTGTAAAACACTGAATAAAATCAGGATGATTCACATTTTGTGTCACTTTTTATTCTATTCCCCGAACATCAGACTGTGATGTGGACATTTGTCTGCCTTTTGTCAGTCGGATCAGACGGTTCTGATGAGCTGGTGATTCCATCTGGAGCTCGTCTTTATCTGAACCTGAAATATTAGGGTATGATAAAACTACACTGCATCTTTATTTTCATTTCATTAACTTACCAAGGTGTGTAAACTTAAATGGATAAAAAGCTTGTCCTCTCAACCTCGAACCTCTTTAATTATAAAATAAATCAGCATCTTTCTAATGAGTCAAATAATCCAAATATTCTGTTCATTATTTATCTGTACATTAATAGTTTTGATTCTTGATCAGAACCAAAGAATTTTTCACACCATCAGAACACATTAGGTCCATTTGTTTATACAGACAAATCTCGTTACTATGCCACCTGTCGGGACCGAGCAAGAGTGGCATAGTAGCGAGAGTGGCATAATAACGAGGGTTTGTAAAAATGGCTTTATTTTCTCAAGTTACTTATCAGTCCAAAACTCTCAAGAATCGTCGGCTGGCGCATCTTCTTTTGGCGGATCACGTGCATCTCGTTGTCTAGCCGATCGCACGCTTGCATCACACCGGGCCTCCCGCTTCTCTGTTGCATGAACTTCCGCACGGTGCTCCAAGCGCGCTGGGCTTCCTCGAACGAAACGACTTCCTTCTCGGCAGTTATATTGTCATCTTCGCTTTCCACCTGGTCCTCACTGCACAGCATCTCCTCCGCAATCTCCTGCAGTGTGAAAGATCCACCAGTCGCGAGGCGCTCGTCGGCTTCGAGAAAGTCAGACAGCTCGATCTCCCCGTTCTCGTGCATCTTTTCCTCGGCAGGCAGAGCTTCCCAGATCTCGAGCAGCTCTGCATCCTGTGCCTCAGTTTGGATCTCCTCTTCGATGAACTTAGCCTTCGCGAAACAGTTCCTGATCGTCGGCTTGCCGGCCTGCTCCCAAACACACCGGGCAACGTGTAGAGCGTCGAGCAACGTGAACACATGAGTTGATGGAAATGTTGGAGATCCTGGTCCTTTCTGCTCTCCGGACCTGCATGATCGGTCTTGGAGGTCCTACTTCTGGATGGAGCTCTCGTCTACTCCAAATCCAGACTGCTGGGACAAAGGCTTTTCAAAGCCAAACAGATTACATTTAAAGCAATAATTGTCTCTGTAAGAATGTCTGTTGTTACCCAGATGAGGATGGGTTCCCTTCTGAGTCTGGTTCCTCTCAAGGTTTCTTCCTCTAAAAACATCTTAGGGAGTTTTTCCTTGCCATTGTCGCCACTCAGTGTCTTGCTCAGTTGGGATAATTTCTCACTTTTACTGTGTGTACTGTGTTTTTACTCCTGTAAAGCTGCTTTGTGACAATGCCTGTTGTAAAAAGCGCTATACAAATAAAATTGAATTGAATTGAACTTGAACTCCTTTTCCTCGTCCATGGCCTCAAGCCGGCGGCATAGCAGGAGCTTCTTGTAGTGGCGCTTGAAGTTCTCTATGATTACTTGATCCATTGGTTGCGAATTGGCTGTCGTGTTGGATGGGAAGAAGCCCAGTTGGATGTTGTTCAGCTGGAGCTCGGGACGGTGACCAGCAAAGTTATTGAGACAGACCAGCACTCTGCGTCCCTGCTGGCCGAGTCGTCCGTCCCAAGCACGCAACATCTCCTCGAAAAGCTTCGCCGTCATCCACGCCTTCGAGTTCGCCTTGTACTCGACCGGGATCTCATTGTTCTTGAAGGCACGGGGTCTCTTGGAAGCGCCGATCACCAGAAGAGGGAACTTCTTGCTGCTGCCCATGTTTGCCCCAACCAGAAGAGTGATCCTTTGCTTTCTTTTCTTTCCTCCTGTATACTGCTCTCCCCTGTAAGCCATGGTCTTGTTCAGAAGCAGCTGCCAGAAGAGTCCAGTCTCGTCTAGGTTGAAGACATCGTCTGCGGAGAACTGTCTGAGTAAGGGCCAGAGAACCTGTTGTTGCCACTCAAGAAGGGATTGCAAATCTACCGCTACAGCTTCGCCCTGCACTGTCTTGAACGTGATGCCATGGCGCTTCTTGAAATTGTCTAACCAACCGTCGCATGAAGTCCGGGATGTGCATCAGCTCGGCCAGTTTCATCGCCTTCTCCTTGATCAGATCGCCGCTGACAGGCAGATTCTGTCCTCTTGCTTGCTTCAGCCACATGAGCACTCCCTCATCAAGCTTCGGGTCGTGTGCCTGCGTCAACTTCATGCGCTTCGATGGAACTCCAGCTTTTATTGCAGCCTCGATTGCATCCTTCTTGCTGAGAATGCCCTTCACGGTGGTTCTCTTAACTTCGACGCCCCATTTCGTGCTTATCTCCCTGGCCAACTTGGACTGATTCGGCTCCTTCTTCGCGGCATCGATGATCTCCTTTTTCTCCTTCAGCGTAAAGTCGGTTCGCTTGCGTTTCTGAGCTGACATTATGGGCTGAATTTGAAAATGATGTCACTGTTGTGCGAGTGCCTGCGTGTCTGTGTGTGCTCGCGCTTTTGTGTGTCTCTTTTGAGCTAGGGTTGCAGGCTTGTCGCTGTGCGTGTTGTGATTGGCTTGTTGTAGTTAGCATCGGGGAGAAGCATTGCGTGTTTGACTTTGACACAGTCTGACTATGTGCTTACGTATTGAGTTATGTTGTGCGCAGCTGGACTGTAGTTCATCGCTTCGCCTTTGGGACGTGAGCGTGATAATCGAGCATTGCGCAGAAAGACTGTTCACGACTCGTGCCTTTTAACAGTCACACAATAGTGGCATAGTAGCGAGAGTAGGGGTGGCATAGTAAATTTATTTTGTATTGAATTTTGTCGGGACCGAGCAAAAGTGGTATAATAGCGCGACTGGCATAGTAGCAAGGTGGCATAGTAACGAGATTTGACTGACTATATTATATAAAGGGATATTTAATTTGAGTTTGAATGAAATCCATTTGATTCAAGTGTCCAGTAAAAATAAATAAATAAGGAATAGCTCGTATAACAGACCCCATGTTGAAAGATCACTACTTTTATTCCTTCTTTTCCTGACGTACACTAAATTATAACATTTCTGTTCACTAGGATATTTTGATGAGTGTTTCTAATCCTCATCCAGACTCATCTGATTGTGTAAAAGGTGCAGTACGGGATCTGAGGTTTATAACGGATTCCTGGAGAACCAGAAGAGCCTGAGCTCCTCTGCTGTTACGCAACACGCTGTGAGGCAACACGTCACTCCATGTCTCTCAGCAGGAGGCAACAACCCCATCAATACAGCAGATTCTCCTGAAATCACCGTCCCACTGTGGAGAGGCGCTGAATGGAAGCGGAGGCATTGTGTTGAACGGGGTTTGTGCGTCAGTTCTCTGCAGGAGGTTAACTCTGGGTTAAACACCTCTCTGAAGAGCTCACACAATAAGGTCAAATCACACACTTTTTTTTTTAAAGCAGTATGCACTCACTGACCACTTTATTAGGTACACCTGTATATCTGCAATTATTTAATCATATGTCAGCAGCACAGTGTGTAAACTGAGACAGATGCAGGTCAAGAGCTTCAGCTAATCACATCAGACATCAGAATAAGGGAAATAGTTCTGTGATCTCAGTGACTTTAACTGAGGCTGCGTGTTGGTTTGAGTATTTCAGATACCGTTGATCTCCTGATGGAATTTTACACATTGTAAATATGATTCATTAATGATGTCATTACTATATGTCATTTATTTGTTATACAGTGCCTTGCGAAAGTATTCGGCCCCCTTGAACTGTTCGACCTTTTGCCACGTTTCAGGCCTCAAACATAAAGA